>JAPWLS010001657.1:0-57373 GCA_028551675.1 Tineola bisselliella
AATTAAAATTAAATCATTGGGCTTATCACGAATTTAGTCGAATTTAGTTTAATCGAATCGAGCTGTCACAAGTAAAACGGATCCGTTAGCAATCGGGATCATGAATTTTTACTAACGACTAACGAGCACCAGCAATCTATCAAATGAACGAAAGATCGAGACGTTCGAAAATTAACAAAAAGTATCTAAAATATTGTAGTTCCAAATCCGCACGCGGTGGCGCTGCCCAAATTTCCATACAAATCGCTTGAAGCGAACTCAGGTTCGAAAGCCAGACTAAAATTTGTGATAAGCCCATAGATCCATGGTGCAACCAGACAGGTATCAGTCCACAATAATATGAAAGACTATGTTGGTGAGTAGGCTTCACTGTTTTGGTCCTGCTGTTATTTGATCAATAAACTTAGAGGTCAATGAACTTTCAGTAACCCAAACTAGATCTCCTTTTGGAATCTAATGCCAAAATATTAAACTCGGAAACTGTTGTTAATATTGTATAATACATTACATAATATTGATAAACGATATCTTTGTGTGGTTAACGGATTACAATGATAACTGGAATAGAAATTCGTGATTCATATAAATATACGCGTATAATATCCCTGTGTTATTTATTTATTTATACAAAATTACATTAGAACTACATATTATAAAAAGGAGTACTGTTATATAAACTAAATGAAATTTTAATTATAGGATAGGACGTCATGCTCAAGGTGATAAAGGGATAGAAACTACACTTCTAATAAAATTACAAAAATACATAAAAATAAAGGACAAGAATCAAATAGATGTAAGGAAGAGGGGAGAAAAATGTTATGTTATGATATACCCATTTAGTAGGACAAACATATACCTATATATATTTTTATAAATATTTGCTTTTATAATCAAATTCAGGGCTTCAATACAGACTGGACAGCTCTACGCGTTATAAAATTCATAATTGACTTTCAAAGGGAAGGAAATTATTTAAAATTATTTTGCTTATAATTCCCACTTTCGCCACTTCACGTGGCATCGTCAGGATACGTGAAGTGGCGAAACGCGTCGAGACAAGTTATTGAATGTTGTAGCGGGAATTATAAGCAAAATAATTTTAAATAATTTCCTTTAATATGGATTTCCGCAAAGTAACGCCTAAGACAACCAATTATTTCAAAGGGAAATAAATTGCAAATAATATATAGTATGTATTGAAATATAACGTATTCATGTTTTGTTTATTTGAGGTCAAAGCTTTCTTTGTTAAAGTTAGTCAATCAGTTTCGTGAAAGCGTTAACACGCAAATAAACCGATCGATAGAAGCCGACACGCGATTTCAGTTCTGTAATGCGCTAAACCACTATTAGAAATATGATTCGGTTTGCTTTTTACCGAAGCCACCATGTTCATAAACATACAACCTAAGTTTGTAAATGACAAATCCGTATTCAAATATCAAAGCTGTTATCTGTTATTATTAGTGCTTGGTCGCTTTAGTAAATACTTAAATGTGTTTTCAGGCATATATTATGATCTTATCCCTTACTAATATAAATGTGAATGTTAGTTTGTTTGGTACGTTTTCACGCAACAACTATTTAACCGATCATCATGAAACTTTGTACACATATTTTTGGAGGTACTACAAGTAACATAGGATACTTTAAAAAAAATTAATTATTTTTTACTATAGTTTCCAACCGACTATAGTTTCAGCTGTTTGGAATCATATTGATTCATTTCTAATGAAATTATCTCTGATACTTATTTAATGACTGAAATGCGAGCAAAGCCGAGGGTAAAAGCTAGTAATATATATATTAGGAAAAATACATATTGTTTTGGTGCGGTCAACTCAGCTCCAAGTCAATAGAACCTCCTCTCTAGATGACTGATTGCAGAGAAAGGCACTACCCCATAGCAATAAACAGAATATCAATAATTAAGTACTAAAATACAAAGTGATTAGAAAACCAAAATTGCTTAATGGAAAGTTTTAAGGAATTTGATTTAATGAAAAAGTATTTTAATTACATTCTAATGCATTAATTAGCTAATTGCATCTGGATGCAATTTATGTAATTATGACCCGACGTGACCAACTTCATTATTTCATTTTCAAAGGGTTCTGTTTGTGCTGTGGTGTGTGGTTTTGAGAGAGAAGCAGAGGATGGCGGCTTTCCATAGTCCCTGCTTACCCTGATATGAGTTAGATAAGCAAGCAAGTATAATATAATAAATAGAGATGTGCCGATTATAAATTTGGCCGACTAGCCGACTAGCCGATTAGTCGGTTGTAAATAATCCGACTAGTCGGCCGACTAATCGGCCAAGCCGACTACGGTTTAGGGGATTCCCGTGACGCTTCGTTTACAGCTGACACTACTAACATGTCGACAAATATAAATAACAAAAAAAGTTTTTTGAGTTTTACAGCTCACTAGTTTGACGATAGTTCCAAATATCGTCACGCAGTATTGCAATTTATGACATTAAATATTATGTTGATTTGTTTTTTAATTAAGATACTAATTTTGTTTGATAAATGTCATCAATATGTTTTCTTTACAAAGAAGTAACACATACATTTATTGAGAAATAGACACAAAGTAAGAAGCCGGATAGTCGGCGCTTTTTACCGACTAGTGGCCGACTAGTCGGAACATCTCTAATAATAAAGTATGTTCAATACAAATATAATTATTAATCATTTATGAAATAAAAAATGTTGTATCCTCGTTTGTGTGGGATACAGCGAAAAATATAAATACACAATACAATAATAGGAATCATAAAGATATTATTGAGCGTTTTATTTTTTGTAAAACATGTACCGTTTCTTGTTGACCTACAGACGAAAGTGAAAATATAACTTTCGAGAGAACTATCACAATATTTAAACCTATAATAATGTTATTATAAATATAATTGTACTACTAATATATTATAATAAATTCATTAAAATATCCCTACTAATATTATAAATGTGAATGTGAGTTTGTTTGTTAAATTTACACGCAACAACTACTTAACCGATCATCATGAAACTTTGTCCACATATTTTTGGAGGTACTAGAAGTAACATAGGATACTTTTTATTAAAAAAGAAAAAAAAAATTTACTATAGTTTCCAACTGACTACAGTTTCAGCTGTTTGGAATCATATTGATTCATTTCTATTGAAATGACCTCTGGTACTTATTAAATGCGAGCGAAGCCGCGGGTAAAAGCTAGTAGTATATTATAAATAAATGCGAAAATAAAATTTGTTATATTTTTTCCATATAAATAATAGTTTTAAATGTACTACATTTTTTAAAAATAACTAAAAGCAACTACTCACCCGATACAATTAATTAAAATCTCAATAAATACCACTAGAAAATGACATATAGCACCACAGTTCCTCTACTAAAAATATATCACAAATTAAAAAAATGCAAATTATAATTAATATTTCCTGCGAACACTTGCCCGTTCGACAGCAGGTATCGTTCTGCGAGTGTCGCTCGCTAACTTACGACAATGTGTTACATTCTTTATATTTTGCTTCCGTTCGTCTGTGTAGCAAGTGATTGTGATATGGCTTAGTATGAGCGGCGCGACTGGCGTTCCCTTTTGAATGGCTTTGTATTCCTATATCAGTATTGACCAAAGATTTATAAAAATATATTAAGAATTTTAAACAACTGTATTTTAGATATATCTTTCTTAGCATTTTAACACTAGATTTACCAGCTTAAATATACCTATTTCTACCAAAACCAAAAAAGTATATATTTGTTACAAATATATAGGTATAAAATAATATAAACTTCATAAAACTAATTCTTCTGTTATAGATTAAAGAAGATTAGAAGAATTAAAGAAAATGTTACATGCAGTAGGAATTTTAATTTGATCTTGCAAGACCAGACATTTTGACTGGTCTGGTAAATCTAGTGTTAATTGATTTTCATTCATACAGACGGCCCTTGTGACCCATCTGTAGAATCTAGATACACGTGACGGGTATCCTATTTTTGGATGGGTGTATATAAAGGTATTTGTTTTGACATTTCAAAGTCATATATCTTTTTCATCTTTCGTTATTTACATAAACGTTAGACCGTTCTTTGTTTTTTTTTATAGTAAAACTTTATCAATCGTCAGTCCCTTACTAATATAAATGTGAGTTTGTTCGCGCAACAACTACTTGACCGATCATTATGAAACTTTGTACACATATTTTTTGGAGGTACTACAAGTCACATAGGGTACTTCTTATTATTAAAAAGATGAATTATTTTTTACTATAGCTTCCAATTGGCTATAGTTTCAGCTATTTGGAATCATATCTCTGATACTTATTTAATGACTGAAATGCGAGCGAATCCGGGGGTAAAAGCTAGCGATATATAAAAGAGCTCAAGAGATGAATACGTCCTCAGCGCATCTCTCTAATAAACCGATAACAAAGGCAAATTGAATTAAATAAGACACGTATTAACGACAACATTGAACACCTCGCTCGCTCATTCTATGCGGTAACACGTGCGCTACTTTCGCGGAAATTCCATGACAGATACTATAATTGTTATTGCTATTTCGTTAAACCGATTTTTGGGATTGTCCGCAATTCCACGTAAATTTTGTATACTTTTAAAGATACTGATGTGTAATGGGTTTGAAAATATAATTATCACAATGCATTGTGGGAATAAAAGGAAAAAAAAAACAAGTAAGATGACAGTGACAGGACAAACGTTTTTTTTTAATCAAATTTACTGTTCGGGATTTTGAAAATGAAAATAGTTTATTAGCATAGACACTAAAGGCGTGCACTTGCTCATCGTTAAACTCTACCGTGACTTCTGAAAGGCGTATGGCGAGAAGAATACCACAAGAAACTCGTGAATGATTATGTCGGTCCCATGTAAACATTTACAAAATACATACTCCAAAATTGCTAATATATACATAAATAAAAACTAAACTACTAAGCCTTCACTACCTTATATATTAATTTATACAAATATGACGCTTTCACGGGTCCAGGACTCGCCAACAAAGAGATGAGCATACCCGAGAACAAATGTATAAAATAAGTATTTTTGGCTTGTAAGTACAGTCGTCCGCCATATGTTATGTTCAATAACTTAATATATAATATATCATATAAATGAATATGAAATTATAACATCGTTATAATTAGGCAAAATTAATATCGATTAGTTAATTTTAAAAAGATATATATCGACTCGTTATCGAATTTTAATATAATAGTTTCTTTAAATTCTCGGTTAATGTCACTATAATTTGGAAAATGAAGGTCTAGACACATGTATTTAGCATATTTTTGGTAAACCATATATACTTTGGCCGCTAAATACCTATAATATAACACGAGAGAAAACCCTTTAATGGAAAACGCAGTTAATGTTAACTAATGATTGTATTATTAATAGGGAAATTACGTCTTCGCTGATCTAATTTTCAGAGATTACTAGTTTAGGAACATATGTTACAAATAAACATTACATTTTAGTTTTCGAAACATTTGCAGTTTTAACTCGTAATGATAGGAAACGTATATGGAAAGCCGGGTTTATTTGAAAATATGATATTATACTCATTTCTGTTTTTTTTTTTTTTGTTGATTTAATTCTACTTTATTTGAAAACGCGTTCGAATGCGTGTTGGTTTATATTATCTGATATAAAAAGATAATAAGAGATACATAGTGTTTCAGAGCTAATATTTAAAGTTCCGTTCACATTGGGCGAAAGTGAAATCCTTCAATGTCAAGCAATTAGTGAAAGGTGCCACCTCTCTATCCATCTGTCTGCCTCTCTGTCTGATCATCTGCATTCTAGATGATTGAACAGTTCGGCCGCTAAACCATTTATTGGAAACTAGATACTATAGCATTACAAAGTGAAAAATGAATTGATTTGTTTATAAAGCCTACCTACAAAATTACATTAGAACTACATATTATATGAAATGAAATGAAATGAAAATCGTTTATTAGCATAGGCACTAAAGGCGTGCACTTGCTCATCGTTAGACTCTACCGTGACTTCGGGAAGGCGTATGGCGAGAAGAATATCACAAGAAACTCGTCAATCATAGCCTGTACATAAAGTAATGATAATAAAAAAAACTGAATTTTAATTCAGAAAAAAAAGTGAATGAGAACTACATACTATAAAACGGACTACTATTATATAAATTAAATAAAATTTTAATTATAGGATAGGACGGCATGTTCAAGGTGATAAAGGGATAGATATTACACTTCTAATAAAATTACGAAAATACATAAAAATAAAAAACAAGAACCAAATAGATGTAAGGAAGAGGGGAGAGAAAAAAAATCACAAATATAAAAAACAAAATAAAATACTGGTTAGTTAGTTAGTTAAAGATAGTTAGTATCAAAATGTTTCCTGTATTTTGGCTTGTTGTTGGAAAAAGCATTTATGTCAGTTTTTTAAAATAAGTAATATTATTTTTTGTGTAACCTTGTAAGTCGATTGCTGATGATGTATATTGCAATCGATAATCAACATTATCCAAATTTGTTTTGGAAGATATATGAAGTATTTTTAGAAGTAAGCTATTTTTTATATGTATTCAAATATTAAAGGCCTCATAGTGTTCAGAAAATGATTGAAAAAATATTATCGTCTATTGTAAGGACTATGTTTTTTTGTTGTGGAGAAGTCTTATTGAGAATAATGTGACTTATGAATTGTTATTAACTTTTTTTCTGAATGAAAATTCAGTTTTTTTTTTGTTAATTATTTTATGTACAGGCTACGATTGGCGAGTTTATTGTGGTCTCCTTCTCGTCTTACGCCTTTCCGAAACCATTACTATAGATTCTAACGATGAGCAAGCGTACGCCTTTAGTGCCTATGCTAATAAACGATTTTCATTTCATTCTTATTTCGTTTTAAGGCTTTACTGTACCAACTTCAAGTCTCTCATCTTATTCAGTATATTTCTTACTTCTGCATAGTAACGTAATCTGTCTAGTAAATTTTAACCCATATTTAGCATTTGGAGAATGTTATCAAGAGTTTTGCTTCGATAAAATGAATCTCGTATCGCTAATACAAAGATTGCTATATACCAAGGTTTTATACTTTACATAAATGTACTTGTTATGGATCAGAAATGTATTGCACATCATCATTGGAGAGTAAGCCTTCAAAAACTATTTAAAGGGATATTTCGTGGTCATACTAATTCCTGAAAGAACGATTTCATTTTAAAGTATATTATTAACTGCTAATACTCCTGTGCAAAGACCAGACTTGGTGGACCTTCCTCCAAGGTCACTCTGGTACTCAAACTGTTAACATCAAGTAAGCATTCTTTTCTCTTTATTTCACGAGTAAATGAGATTTTATCCCAAATTTTCTTTAAAAACATCTACTACTATGAACTGCCTTCCATCATCACACAATCAAATAATGAAGTTGTATTTAAATGTATCACGAACGTGTGTTTAAAATTCAACATTATTTTCAGTTCTCGATGTTATAATTGTTCTCTGAAGGTTGACTTATCACACATTGAACTCGCGGGTCGCAGCTCCGATTGCCACGGCGGACGATTGTTTCTGTGGAATTAACATGCGCTAACCTATTTACTTGGTTAAAAGAATGCCAGTGTCAGTGCTGCTCGCCCTTTATTCAAATTTATTTATTTAAACACACACAACAAACTGTCAACAAACCCACACATAAAAGTAACAATTAAGCTAAGTTTGATAACCTAACAGTTGTAGGGCTTCCAATCTCTCGGTATTCCAGGATTACGGGTGCGTTATTTGCGAGATTGCTGGATTGGAAAGAAGCATGCACACGACCTCTCGCGTCGTAATTAACGTCATAAAAACATTCAATTTTTATATATTCAGTTTATATAACTTTGGGGATCTGCAAAACTTCAATAATGCAAGTGTTAAAAAATTCATTATATTGCGTACACTGCGGAAATTATTGACAACAGAGCAAGGTGATGTACAACATTTTTGTAGAGGACATCAATATCTAACAAAAAGTGTGTGATACCATATGTCTAACTGTTACAGTTATGTCAAAATAACTACTTTTTCATGTTTAAATATGCGGAATAGTAAATAATAAAATAATAATAAATAATAAAATTCCATATTAATAAGTATACTTATATAATTTTCATTAACACGAATAAATAAAACAATAACTATATAATAAATACATTTAATTGCTCTTAAGTAATGTTCTTGTGTATTACGTTTCCTTTTCAGAGGTCTTCTTTGGTTTAATATATGTGTTTCTATAGAACTTAGAGAATAGATATATGAACAACAGTGTGTTTATCACGAAGAAGTACACCCAAAGGATGTGAGGTGGGCAGTCGGACACGTAATAGCTGATCACTATTTGGAATAATATCATCACGAACTGGATCTGGGGAAAGAGAGAGTTAATTCAGAAATACGTCATTTTAAATAACAGGCCCCTGAACTAAGAACTATACTTTATAAATTATATTTTAAAATTCAGTTATACTGTTTTCAAATAGTCTCGTTTCAGTATCAGGGGGGGCTACTCAGGCGCACGATTTTAGTTTAAATGTGTGTTACATTTAAGAAAGCGCCATCTAATTAGTGTGTAAGTAGACAATGCCTGTACAATAATACCCCGCTTTACGCGACCCCGTTATCCACGGTTTCACTATAACGCGAAATTCAATTTTATTATTAAATTACGCGAAAGAGTGCGTATAAACATAATGTAGTCATCAACTTCTCTATGGTCGCGGGAATTTCAGTTAACGCGATTTTTCCCGGAACGTACCCCTCGCGTAAAGCGGGGCATTACTGTATACAGTGGCTAAATCAAATTGATAATTATTAAATTAATAAATTTATTTCATTTATATTTGTGTTGACGAGTAAAAGCGCTCTATTGGAGCTCAATTGCTGAAAGTAAGTAAATAAATAAAAAATATATAATAAAAACAATGGAACGCAATTTAATATTCTAACATTGAAGCTAATTAAATAAACTTACCAACTGCAATGTAGTAATATATTTCTTCCAGAACAAATATGGCTGTATCCACGGCCCGAGTGCCGAGAGTCCATAGTACGTGTACATAACGACGTGCACGAACGAGTTAATGAACCCGATGAAGATAATGTGCTCTGTCGGGGTGTATTTCAAATAAACCCACGTGGCTGTTACCAGTATCGAATGGTGATACACGTGCAGGAACGAGACTTGGTTATCTTTCTTTCGAAGTATGAAGAATATTGTGTCCAATAATTCGGTTATTTTTATGAAAAAATATAACCATAATCCGTTCAGAAGCTGAAATTTAATGTGAAAAATATCAATTTATAACTATTACTAGCTTTTACCCGTGGCTTCGCTCGCATTCAAGTCATTAAATAAGTATCAGAGATCATTTCAATAGAAATGAATCAATATTGTAACTTTATTTTCTTGCTTGGCTGGGATTATCAATTTTTAAAAATTATTACATATAATCTAATATAAAAATATATAAAAATGACAGACAGAAATAAAAATAAATATAGAAAAATTCCAAACAGCTGAAACTATAGTCAATTGGAAACTATAGTAAAAAATAATTTTTTTTTAATAAATAGTATCCTATGTTACTTCTAGTACCTCCAAAAATATGTGTACAAAGATTCATGATGTTCGGTTAAGTAGTTGTTGCATTAAAACGTAACAAACAAACTCACAATCACATTTATAATATTAGTAGGGATTAGGATCAGTATTAAATAGCAGTGAAGCAGATAAGAGTTTGTTCTGAAGAGATTTCTAACAAAAATCTAATATGACACAATATTATTAAACTAATTTTAAATGAAATACCTACTAAGTTATTTACTAGAGTTTTAAAATAGTATGTTCTATCATATTTAATATTTAACATATTTCAATAATATGAACGGATTTAATTCAATGTAATGCAGTTGTGTTACCTTATCTTTCAGGTCTTCTTGCTCCATAAAACATTCTAACCAAACAATGCCATGGTTCATAATATGCGGTGTCGCCTGAAAAAATACATTTAATTTTTAATAAAAAACTAAAATACAAGATACATATTTTAAACAGCGCTTACATTATGTGTTTTACTTTTTTTACTGTACAATAAACATTAAATTTTTACGATTTTTGCATGACAATTCGAATCTTTTTATAGCAATTCGGGATTAAGTGCAGGCTATCAACTGCTTCGAAATACGAAAATAAGTCACTTAGTCTCTAATGCATCTAAATACAAAACGATCACTCACCAAATTGACGACATACAGCGACATAATAACTTGTGCAACATTGTAAACTAACATTGTGTTCTTCAATTGAAAAGCCGGCCTGCTCTTCATCATCCACGGTCCGACGCAGAGCACGAACGTGAGGTATGATGCCACTATACAAAAGACGGGTATGGGACTCCCCATCAGGGGCCATGAATCTACTATTTCTGCTGAAAAAAATTTTAAAAAATTATACTTTTTGTGACTCAAACAAGCCTAATGCTTAAGATAGTACTTATAAATATAATTACTTTTTTTTTATTTATGTAACAAAAAAATTTAAATCCCTATCGTAGTTCTAATTTGGCATTTAAAAATTATTTATTAATAATCCAAATTATTTGTGTATTATTTTGTATTTATTTTATTTTTCTGTACTATTAACATCATTCACATCTCCCAAAAGGTTAACTGGCAGAAAATGCCTAAAGGCATTAAGTTCGTCTTTTGTGATTTTTGGTTCAATAAAGAATTTATTATTATTATTGTTAATTTGCATCACCCGCTACTAACACTGTTTCGCCTATAACGAAATTACATTTAGTGGTAAGGTCGTCAATTACTTCAATCTCATGTTTTTGTGCTAAATTGTAATATCTACTGTCATAATTAGAAATTATTATCATTAATAATAACCGCATGTGGGATGCGGGAGATTTTCAAAACGTTTACATATTAAATAACTGTGAATAGTGCAAGTTTGTGAATTGATAATTTAGTACAGGATACTTCCGCATGCGGGATAACGCTACGTTAAGTTAATCTTTGAAAAATGGCCATAGCAATACTAATTGGAAGTATACAAGCAATGTAACACATTCCAATAGGATTCAATTCTGTTGCTGAGCCTAATAAAATAAGCAAATAAAATTAACAGAACAAACCGATGGGAATGATCTCACGTAAGTTGCTTAATGTATGTACGAGTATGTACAATGTCGGTCAAAGTGCCATACATCATCACAGACAAATAGGCTTATTGTCATTATCAATCTAATGATTTGTAATAATATTCCTTATAGGAATCCTAATCTCTAATAGGTCAATTATGGACATACAAAAATATGCACCAATCACGGCAAAGTATGAAACAGCTTGGGAAATCCATTCTTCCGTTGTATTTCCTGATTTATTTAATTTATTTGTTTTGTCATACGTTTTCGAATAGCTCATAATTTCACACTTACTAACAACGAGTACAATTCGTAATTGGCCAAACTGAATATTACATAAGTCAACATTTTTTTCTACGAACGTCCTAGTACAAATATTATTTTTATTACGATGACCAACTATTTCCATCAAGATATATGGGTAACCTAAATTTTAGGTCTTCAATTACAATAATAAATGCATAGGAGGAAACGCCCTCTGGAGAAAACTGGTGGTTGATTAAAGAGACAATCGAAGTGACTTTCGTTATATCAAGTAATTGTGTTTCTAAAACATACCTGATAACCTACATTTGACCAACATTTCTGATACCTGTGTTGCACCATGGATCTGTGGGCTTATCACGAATTTTAGTCTGGACTTCGAACCGAGTTCGCTTCAAGCGATTTGTATGGAAATTTGAGCAGCGCCACCGCGTGCAGATTTGGAACTACAATATTTTAGATACTTTTTGTTAATTTTCGAACGTCTCGATCTTTCGTTCATTTGATAGATTGCTGGTGCTCGTTAGTCGTTAGTAAAAATTCATGATCCCGATTGCTAACGGATCCGTTTTACTTGTGACAGCTCGATTCGAAAGCCAGACTAAATTCGTGATAAGCCCACTGATCTAATTTTAATTCTTGTGAATTATGTGATTTATGAATTGTTAGGTATTTACTTTTTTTATTCGAAAATTCAGTGTTTTTTTGTTAATTATTTTATGTACTGGCTATGATTAACGAGTTTCTTCTGGTCTTCTTCTCGTCATACGCCTTTCCGAAACCACTGTAGAGTCTAACGATAAGCAAGCGCACGCCTTTAGTGCCTATGCTAATAAACTATTTTCATTTCTGTATTCATTCATAAAGTATGTGTAGATAGGTACTTACAATATCCTTTATTCACATTTACATCTATACTAAGAGGTACACCTCCCTCCATGCTCTCCGCGGCACTCATTCTTCCTGAAAACACAGTAACAACTATCACACCATGGAGGCCAAAATGAAAAATCAAACCAACTCATTATAAAACCTAATATTAAACGGAAAAGCAAAGAAATGCCACGTGCTTTCCAACTTACAAAGGTCAACCATTGTTTTAGTACATTTCGTTTTTGACGTATTTCCTGACCAAATGTGGACATTGGCCTTTTGTCGAGTAACACGTGGCTCTTTTTATAGTGGTTTAGGAAAGAAATTGTTAAACTGAAGAATTGCTACAATTATAATTATGTAATCAACAGGTTGTCACATCGATACTAGATTAATTGTTTTAAACATTTCTCCACCGTATGCATATTTTAAGGGTATTTTGTGCAGTTATTATATTTCCAACAAATTAAAGAGCGTTTTTTTGAAAAATTTAAAGTGCATGAATGAGTTATAGTACAAAAAATAACTTTTAAATAATATTGGAGTCTATATTTTTATGTTAACGGTCTAAATATTTATACCGTATTTCTGATAAATAAATTTTATTTACATTACATTAACTGCATTTAGTAGTGTGGGACTGTAGCGGATATTGTCATATTAAATTTATATTTATTTTCATAAGAAAAGACGTTCTTTCATTTCAGTAATATATTTTCACAAATGACATTTGACATATCTGACATATACTTTTTTAGTGTAGTGTACAGGACCATCGAAAATCGTACTCTAATTTTACATTAATAATAAATAAATAAATAAATAACATTATAAAATTTATCTCCATAATATTAGAAGTGACATTTAATTTTAAAAAACAATACAAATTTATCTCTCACCTTAATTTAATTGTTCCTAAAACTCCAAGTCCCGGGAAAAGCTCTCGTTAATATGAATCATGAAGAGCACAGTTGCCCGCCCACGAGCTCAAAATGAAGTAAAGGCTTTTTTCAAAATCAGTTTATTTAATTTGAATTATTCAAATATATTACAATGTATTATTTAACGATGGCAACGATGTCCGTCGGGAGAATGACTTGCGAGCCAAGTTTGCGTCTCCTCACCTTTGAACTAATGGTAAATAGTGAATTCCAATTGGGTACATTTCGTTTCATTAAATGCTACTTATACGGAATTTAACGTTTTGTCAAATTGCGGCTTAAATTAATTAAACTTGCTTATGCGGCTTACTGAACTATTTATTTCATTATTCCAATTATTGTAGCTATATAGTGCTTATTAAGAAGCTCATGTAATCTATTCATAGTTATGTATCAATTATTTCAGGCATTTCAGAATTACGAGTAAATAATTCTCTACAATAGTTTTATTCTTCTTTTATATGCTGGAAGCAGTCCATGCACTCTTCTAATAGTGACCCGATTACTTCAAAGCTTTTCAGAACTAAATCCAAGGCTCATAAGTTACTTAAAATCCATTATTTATTTATTTAAATATCATCATGTACTATATGACCTGACAGTGAATCCCAATACACTAAGCAAGGAGAAGTCAGTGGGCTTATCACGAATTTAGTCTGGCTTTCGAATCGAGCTGTCACAAGTAAAACGGATCCGTTAGCAATCGGGATCATGAATTTTTACTAACGACTAACGAGCACCAGCAATCTATCAAATGAACGAAAGATCGAGACGTTCGAAAATTAACAAAAAGCATCTAAAATATTGTAGTTCCAAATCCGCACGCGGTGGCGCTGCTCAAATTTCCATACAAATCGCTTGAAGCGAACTCGGTTCGAAAGCCAGACTAAAACTCGTGATAAGCCCACAGTTCTATATAATACAAAATATTAACAATAAAATGTCTAAAATGATATGTCACACCAATTGACCAATAACGGTCAGTGTCTCTGTGAATAATAAGCCTTAATTGTGATTACAAATTCCGGCAGCTCACTGTACAAATAAATGAATGCTAAACAATTCTATATTGTTAATTTTTCTTTGAACATCTACTTCTGTGAAAACCGGAAAATGTTGCTTTGTGTTATGTGTGGCATTTTTATAATCAGCATGATGCTGTATTAAATTGACTTCAATTATACTAAACTTTATGGTGCTTATTTACATTAGGGCGCGTCTCCTGCGTGTGTTTTTTCGAAACATTACACTAAAACATCAAAACAAAAACATTTGTTTACATACACTGTTGGCGATCGCAACCTCCTTTTTATTATTAAAAAATAGAATAAGTTTTATAAAAAAATACAATTGTCAAAGCTGTCAGTCTGAAATAAAACACTGAAAAAGAAGAAGTGCATTTTTCCTTACTCGGACTCAAGTAAAATAAATATAAAAATATATTGCAAAATTATCAGCAATATACACAAACCGTCTCCTGTTTTAAAAGTCATCATGAGTACTGACGGTTTTTAGCTATTGTAGATGCAGTTTTAGGCAGAAAACATCGATTTCGGGTTAGGCCATATTTAAGGCCTCGTAATTTTAAGAAAGTCGTCAAGAAATGATACAAACCCTTCCCCTCTACCCGCGCGGGGAATGTTTTCAAAACATTGTGTACGGCCACGCCCCAATGTTTCGATGTTTTTGTGTAATGTTTCGAAAAAACACGCACAGGAGACTCGGCTTTACATACATAATCTACGACACATCACTACAATGTAGTCGAGACAGCACTAACTATGTTGTTGTTAGTTTTTATTACAAGCTTTCGGAATGACGCATCTCATATAAAGCATATTCTAGTAAACTGTTAAACGTAGTGCCCTGGACACAAATGAAAGTAACCGGGTATAACGAGAGAAGTGTACAATGCCACTATAGCCGGTGTACACCAGTGGCGTAGAGACCTTAATTCGCCAGACCCCACGTTCGAAAACCATACACTATTATATGTAAAATATACTCGCAAATTAATAAATAAATAAAGTCATGGATTGAACCCTTGTACTAAATTTGAAATTTCAGAAATCAATTATAATAAAAAATATCCAGCAATTGTTTTGTTTTGCGGACCATTAGGCACCCCCCCCCCCCCTTGCCCCCCCCCCCTCCCTCGTTACGCGACTGGTGTACACTCCTTCACAAGCCAGCACAACGGAGGTGACATTTTCTTGTAGATATGTTTCAATTATAGCTTTTCCTCAGGCGGTGAATAAGGCTATTAAACCACTAACTGAATATTGACTACATATTTACTGACATCCGGCATCGTGGAGTTTAATATGTTTTAAGAACAATTAAAACGAAATAAAACAAATTATTGATATTAAAATGTTTATTAAGAAAGTTTGCCATGAAACATAATTCGGTCGTAATTTGTTCTGCCGACCCCATTCGGTAACTTTACAAAAACTTATGTAATATACAATAAAACACTTAAATTAGAAAAGACCATAACAATAAATTAAAATAACATTTAACACCACAAATAATAACACAATTAAACAGTACTTGTATAAATAGTTGTATACTCGGCATTCGTGAAGTATTCATTATTAAAAAGCTTAATATGCAATACTTTCCAATTAAATCCCAAATACTAAACCTAATTGTTTAAAATAACAATCAATAAATAAATAACACCAAATGAATTATTTATGAATTAACCCTAGATTTACCAGACTAGTCAAAATGACTGGTCTTGCAAGATCAAATTACAATTCCGACTGCATCTAACATTTTCTTTAATTCTTCTAATCTTCTTTAATTTATAACAGAAGAATTAGTTTTATGAATTTTATATATATTTGTAACAAATATATAATTTTTTTGGTTTTGGTAAAAATAGGTATATTTAAGCTGGTAAATCTAGTGTTAAAGATATGTTTTGTAAAAAGTTATTCGAGCTTTCTTATCTTCAATCAATCTCAAATATTATTCTGGACTTTTGAAATGATATATTTTGTATAATTACACACGTTTTATGCCGAGTAGGTCTTTTAGAATTTTTAAATGATTGGTAGGTAAAGAACGCTTTTCGTTTTGTAAACAAATGACGTAACTTCATTCTGTCATTGTTGAACGATCGACACTAATACGATTCAAAGAGACCGAAGTATACGTCTATTCAAAATCCCATTAGAACTATTCGGCGTATTCGTGATGTCACAGCTTTTATAATTGACACTCGGCTCCTTCTCACACTTGTCCTTCTTGTAGCTGGCTGAATAGAAGTTATAGAACAAAAACAGAAACACGGAAATGTTGAAAGATATGAATGTGGTAAAACGCACATCGTAGTCGCAATTGTCACTCGCATATGAAACCAAATTATACGATAACATTACGAGGAACTGCATCTGAAAAATAATATAAATATGTTTATATTTAATTAGCCAAGTCTAGAGTAAATTAATTAAAGTTAATAAAAGAGGTCACGTTTGCTTTACTTTCATTCTTAAAATAGATCTATTCAGAAAGCTGAGTGTGCTCAAAGGCCTACTGACATTATTCGGAATTGAAGTGTGGACAGTTATGTTAGGCATTATATTTCGATGAGTTTGCAACTTGCCATTGTTAATGCTAACACCACGCCGTAGCTCATTAGGTAGATAAAGTCTACATGAAGGAGTTGCCTATCTATATAAATAAACCGAATCTACCTGAATTATACTACAGCAGTAGTTTCTGTTCATATGAAGATTACCATGAGATAGAATGTAGTAATGTGTTAGTTCTACCCATAGGCATAGCCACAGTGGGGCAAGGTGGGGCAAGCTCTGACCTGTAAGGTACCTAACCAACCCTAAAACAACTTAATTATCTAGGTACTAACTACAATACTTAATATCCGTAAGAAAGTTCACACTCAACATAAAAAAAATTAACCAGGGTAAGACAGCGGGTATAGTTTGCTGGTTACATATTATTTTAGACTGCTGCCCCACCCTGAGCCCATGGCTGGCTACCCCACAAAAGACTAACAGAAAATAGCTTCGGTGTTACTAAAATAAATATTCAACATAAATACATACCATTTGTAAAGTAGTAACGTACTTCTTCCACCAGAGATACTTCTGGTACTGCGGTCCCAGTCCAGCTAGGAAGTAATAGGAGTACATAACAACATGAATAGCAGAGTTGAGCAACGCTAGGATGGCACCTTCGCCCGCTGCTGCAAACTTTATGTAGCTCCATGCGTAGAGCGCCATTGACCCGTGATGATACACGTGGAGGAATGTCACCTTTAAATTTAAAATACTTTGCAAATATATCGTAAAGAGATCTGCTTCCTATTGGTGATCAGTTAATGAGCTTGAAGAGGAATACAAGCCGGAATAATCCTTGATGTAATTCAGCTAACCATTTGCTTCTAGTACTATCAGATAATGTATAAAATAATAACAACACAAACCTGTTTCTCTTTCTTTCTAACTATGAAGAATACAGTATCAAGGAGTTCGGTGATTTTGGCAAAAGAGTACCACCATCCGAGATCAAGGAGCTGAAAAACACAAAGCGTCATTATATTCCTAAATAATATAAAACATTTAAACAAATCATTAGAAACATACGGCAGGGTCCATACTAGTTACGCCATAGTAGCAACCAGCATGCATTACTCCTTTAGCTAATAGTTCATTCAAACGTAACGCCTGAAAAAATAAAATAGCAACATATTATAGTAAGTTAAAAATAGTTATATCGCCCGTGGATAGATGGCGCTCAACAGTTTGTGTATAACTAACCTTATAGCAAATAAGTACTGACAAAATAACTTGAGAAGCATTATAATACATAATTATTGTGTCCAATCTCATTGGCGGTCTATTTTTCATTATTTTCGGTCCAACAATGACGAATATTATGTAGAGCCCGACTATTATAAACAGAGGTATTGGGCTCGACATTAGGAACCAGGAATCGACCAGAGGACCTGAAACATAGCAACATGCATAATTTTATAGAGTGGTAGGCAGACTGATGATGGCATTAGCCCAGTATGCCGTCCTGGGGAAGCACCACCACTTTCAAGCGGAACACCCGTGAAGTGACTTAGTCGCGTTTCGGGATCAGCTTGGAAGTAGCCGGGATAACGAGAGAAGTGTGCCCTGTTGATTTGGGCAGAGCACATTCGTCTCTTCAAGCCGGCATAGTGGAGTCGAATTTTGCACGCGGACATCTGTCTGTGGTAACAGTTGTCTGTACTCATGGACCGCACTCTAGCTTAACATCAGGCGGAGTGTGGTCATATGCTGGGCTATCAATAAATAAAATTAAAAAAAAATATTATTTAAAACATTGATGGAGACTGAACCTTTTCTTTAAAGTAGTCTTTCCCAAAGTGTGCGCTGGAGGCCTAGAGGGGGGCGGAAGGGTGTAATTGAACTCCAGACGACACTAAATGTTATTGAGGTTTTTAAGGTAAAAAAGGGGGCTACAAAATAACTGATTTTCAAATAAGTTTGGGAACCTCTGCTTTAGAGTCTGTGTTTTGTGAGTGCTTAATAAACAAAACAATAAGTATTACTTACTTTTCCCCTTACTAAGCGAGTCTATGAGACTATCCATTTTCTCTACCAACGACATTTCAGTCATGAATTCCTCTGAAAATATATAAAATTACTTCATAAATTACAATTTCCTAAATATAGCACTTTATCTGTTAGTATAGGTTTGTAATCTACTTCTTTTTCTTCTTCTTCTTCTTTATTAATGGCTTCAGATATTAATAGAATGACAATTATAGTTTGACAGACGTTTTTCTCTGGGCCCTGACAAAACCTCCATAAATAAATAAGAATAGTCTAATAGGAATTCAGCCACAAATTCAAATATTCCATATAAAGTTTAAATAATACGCAGGTATACAGTGGACATGTAAATTTATCAAAAAATCCCTGACACTTCTTACAATACACAAAGTAATATCACTAACACATTTCATTTCCAAAAACGATACAATCACCACGTAAAGTTGTCACGGACTTTCGTCTATTGTCACAACTACAATTGCCGTCAGAATGATGTATTACTTTACATAAATAAAATGCACACACATATGAAAGTTAAAACGAATTGAAGTTTAAAATGTACATGAGTGTATTTAATAATTACATCAATAATATATAAATTGAAAAACTCATTAAAACTCACCAAAATTGTTATTGAAACTAAACTAATATTGAAAATGCTGAAGATTGAATAAACATTAACATATTTGCATTTTACATGCGCCAATTATTCTGACTAATTAATTATTTTTAGTAATTTGAATACACATATCATAATGACATATTACACCTAGATGGGACACTTGACAATTTATTTATTTATGTAGACATATCATTGTAGTCTGATGTAGGACCACAATCCGCCCGATGTTAAGCTAAGCTAGAGTTCGAACAACCGACGGAGATTAATATAGCATTTTAATGATAAAATGTGATGAGAGCCTAAAACTATTTAGAAATATATTGAAATCGTATCTGGTATTAAAATATTTTTATTCAGTTGACGAGTACTTCAGTGATTCGAAACGGTAAAAATTAAATAATAAATTGAAATTATTAAATGATATGTTGTATAATTATATTCTTCTTCTTCTTCTTCTTTTATTAATGGCCTCAGATGTCTAAAGAAGACAATTCTGCCAATGTCGAGTATTTGGGCAAAAACCCAATAAGAGATTACGAAATTTTTATTTACACGTCATGTCCAAAAGAAACTCTCCGGAGATCGAAAATCATCTTAACTATTATAATTGTGACATGCAATAAATACATCTGAATTTGTTTCATGTGAAATGCAATTGGGAATGGCAGACTAAGGCTCCGATTGGCATACTCGTTTGTAGGCATTATTATTCTTTGGCATGACATAAACTATTGAAAGGTCAGCAGGTGCGTTAACTTCATAATAATTGCAGACAATGATTTTAACTACTACTGTGTTTTATTTCAGAAATTGTTATTTTTAATATATTACATTTACATATACTTATATGTTACTAACGTGTATATTTATTTATTAATGCATCAAAATTCAGATTAACCGGTGAAAATAAAGTTTCAGAACACAACCCAAACTTGTCCAAAAACACGTAGACCCAAACCAAATACTTACACACTTTATTATATTTAATTAATTATATATTATATTTATAATATATTCACTTTTTACACAGTGACATTTTTCTCTCGCGAGATTCGAAGAGACACTATCAAAATTAATTAAAATGTTCACAATAATGCTGGAAGTGTTTAATTGTTTCAGCCAACAGTAATTTTATTTGTTCAGTAATTTTTTTCTATTGTTTGCTCTGAACGTTATAATTAAATTAAAGACGTCACAAGACGTTTTTCAAATAGAACAGTACGTCAATTAATATTTCATAGAATAGCAAAATTAAATATTTAAATCTGAATTTGATTATTTTTATTTAACATTCGTAAAATAAATAAATAAATAAATTAAATAAATAACAAAATTAATATATTCAATTAATTCTAAATACAAAAATTATAATTTTGTTTTAATTTACGAATTTTTTTCTCTTAATTAAAAAATATCTTTATTACAAAAATCAACTCACCTCTGTAGATATGTAAGTTGTAACGTGTCGCGGCTGGTGTGGGCTAGACTGTGGCCACCACTGCGGCATATCGATCGAAGCCTACCTTTTTTATCAAACCATGCAAACCCAAAATCCCAGTCGGCTTTTGTTACTTTGCATCTTTCATGCACTTTTTGGAACTACTATATAAAGTTCTTAACTTATTTATTTATTTTTACCAATTTAATATTTTACCGCACAAGGCTTCAATGTCTAATCGGACATATGTAGAAGAGTTTGGAGACAGGAAGAAGGCTTTTCTTAATGAGCTTGTGTTTTGTTTTTATGTGATTAATAAATAATAATTAGGCTTTTGTTTCAGGTAAATTTCAGCTAACTACTTTTTCAGGATGATTTAGCATCATACATTCATGAAAAGAATATAAATGACTGTTTATGATCTTCTTTTATCTCAGAATGTGTTTGTGAATTGTTTATTTAAGGAGTAATATGTAATTTTTTAAAATGAATACGATACTTTTTTAATTCTTTTGTTTTTCACCGATTTTAGTCGAAAGACATGTGAGTTTATATTGACAAAATAACAATTATTTTTATTAATATTGTCACTAAACTTTGTATTTACATTACACTTATGTCATAAAGTAACGCCATTCCAAGAGCCGGTTGATCAATTCTCACTTACTTCGGTAGTAAACTAAGGTTAACTTGCGATTGGCGCTTCTGTTCTGGCTGGACCGACATAGGATATGTGTATGAGCTTCTGTAAGATGCTTCACCAGAGGAGGGACCCTCTTTCTTAGTTATAGCACTATGTAGCTGATAAAAGTCCCAAAAAAAAAATTGTCTTGCTTGAAATCATTTTCGAGCGTTTCGATGTTTCAAACCTTCTTTAATTATGACGCACTTTTATTTGTTGTTACCATTAACTATTTGGTTTCTTACATTTACGTTTCAAATACTCTAAAATATATACATATAAGATAACAAATAGTCTAGTATTTTAGATTATTTGAAACGTAAATGTAAGAAACCAAATAATTAATGGAGAGAACAAATATATGTGCGTCATAATTAAAGAAGTTTTGAAACACCGGCCCTAAATATATAAACGTGACGTTCTTTTTAAACTATAGGAAATTAATAAAAGTTACATTTTATTTATTTGCTGAGCACTTGCATTATGTTTTAAATTATTCACTGCAATAAACAATTACATTTTTAAGTAACGAGTTGGGTTTACATCAGGGACTCTTTCTTCTTTAGTTAAATGACTCCAGTGGGCTTATCACGAATTTTAGTCTGGCTTTCGAACCGAGTTCGCTTCAAGCGATTTGTATGGAAATTTGAGCAGCGCCACCTCGTGCGGATTTGGAACTACAATATTTTAGATACTTTTTGTTAATTTTCGAACGTCTCGATCTTTCGTTCGTTTGATAGATTGCTGGTGCTCGTTAGTCGTTAGTAAAAATTCATGATCCCGATTGCTAACGGATCCGTTTTACTTGTGACAGCTCGATTCGAAAGTCAGACTAAATTCGTGATAATCCCACAGATAACTTATAATGGCGTGTGTTTTAACAAATTTTTGTATAATAATAATAATAATATTTAAAATTACAAATTGATCAATTAATTACCATTCACCGTTTCGAATCATTGAAATACTCGTTTATTGAGTAATTAGAGACACATTGTAATATAGTTTATTTCATGTGATGCATTAATTTATTTCATTAACATTGAATAGGGCTTACGATTGTATTTTATTATATATTATAGATTTTATATTAGCCCAGCACCGTGGTCGGCAAACTTGTTAGCCAATGAGCCAAATATGAACATTTCAACAATTTAAAAAAAACTTGGTAGCCAAATCTGCTTGTTTATTAAACTAAATAAAACCAAATTTCATACTTAATAAATATATATTATTGCTTGTTACGCAATGTGCTTGTTATGTGGATATTTGGGCCAGAGTTGCACTCAAGAAGCCAAAGAGCCAGATGCAGGTCTGTAGCCGCACTTTGCCGACCACTGGCCTAGTATATGAGCACACTCTGCCTGACACCTTCAGTATGCTGGCTTGAGGAGACGAACGCGCTCAATCCAGACTGACAGGTCACTTCACGAGTGGTGGTACTCAACAGCCATCATCAGTCTGCCAACCACATTTAAATATAGTTATCATAGACGTGACATTATAACTTATAGTTCAGATAAGTACTTACTTTGATGATGACGTCATTCAAGACAAGAAGCCTTAATAAACAATGTATGTTTAAAATAAACTGTCATTAGACTTAATATGTTGGAAGTATTGACAAAAATAATTATCTATTTTTAGTAAATTATCTTTAATTGAACTTATTACATATTCAGAGTGTATGTAATGTATTATTTTCAAACAAAATTATGTTAACGATAGAAATCATTTGCTTTTAAAATATATCAGGCGTTTTCTAACGTTCTTACTTATAAAAGTTTAGGGTTAGTTAGTGAATTTTGGCAGAAGATTTTGGTTTATTGAAATATTAGTGCGATGTATTTAAAAGATTAGGAATGTAGGTAAAAAAATGCAT
Organism: Tineola bisselliella; assembly: GCA_028551675.1. Taxonomy (NCBI): domain Eukaryota; kingdom Metazoa; phylum Arthropoda; class Insecta; order Lepidoptera; family Tineidae; genus Tineola; species Tineola bisselliella. The sequence continues at coordinate 23,500 of JAPWLS010001657.1, forward strand.
TGCGTTTATATTCTATTATTTTATGACTTAAATTTACATAACTCTTTATACCTATTAAAAAGAAACATAAAAGTTGTTTTACTGTCTTTTTAATAATATTTGTGCAGTCACATGTTCGTAGTGCGGAGTAACAATCATTGTAGACGCTTTTCTTTCAACAGGTTGGTTATCAGATAAACAATTATTCTTGATTTTAGATCGCTTTCATTTGTGCAATTGTTTTAAGGGAGGTTGAGCTGCTAGTGTGAGTGACTGCTATTAAAATATTTAATTAATTGTTTCAGGTGTTACTTTGGGGAAATCCACATTAAAGGAAATTATTTTGCTTATAATTCTCGCTACATTAGGTCGATGAAGGAAAATAACCTCCACCAACATTCAATAACTTGTCTCGACGCGTGTGGTCGCTTCGACTTCGCTTCGATGACTTAAAATATTTAGATGGGGTAGAGGTTATGTTGGCTCAAAGTTAGAGAAATATGGAAATCATTGTCTTGGTAGTTAACCCATACAAAGATGTGCTTAGCTAGTTATAGTCAGATGAATTATTCAAATGCCCAAACATATGATTTATTTAATTTCAACTTATAATTAGGATCTTAGCTTAATATTCGTCCCATTGCTCTCGATGATTTGAGTTCTTTTAACGAAGCCATTGCTATTTCCTTTTTCATCTTTAACACCAATGCCGTCGTCGTGTTTCTTATTATGCTCGTCAATTTCACGTCTCTTCATCGCGTCGGCTTTCGCTTTGGGTTTTTTAATATACGCTTTTATGTAAAAGTCTAGGAATAAAATCAACATGAACAAGTTTTGTGGCAGGAAGAGTGCGGCCGACCAGCGCGGGTAGTTGCAGCTTCTCGAATCAGCGAACACTAATAACGTGAAATGAATCACTAACCAAAGGAACTGCACCTGGAATTCAATAACAATAGACAATTAAAACAAGCGAAAATCTACATAGAATTAACACTTAAGAATGAACCTATATGGGGAGTACCAGTATTGAATCGTGACCCACCTCAATGAACAATTTGGGGTCACAAATAACAAAGGCTGTTGGAACAGTCATCGCAGTAATAAAGAAATTATTAGACAATGAATATTGAAGCTAATTAACTTTGAAAAGGCATTTATTTATAATTATATGTAATACCAAAACAAAATAACTTTCAAATGAGGTTTATTGGCCGCATTAAACTCAGCATTATTACGTTACACCACATACAATGTCACGAGCGCTTATCACTATGCCGGCCATAACTATAATTGTTAGTGAACTTACAATTTGTATCTGGGTAATATATTTCTTCCACCACATCGACTGCTTGTATTTGGGGAAAGCGATAGTAAGGAGGTAGTATCCGTACATGACCACGTGCACGAAACAATTGATCACACCGACGAGCGTGCCATGGCCGCCTGGAAGCCAAACCCATTATAGAATATCCAATCAGGGCTTTAGGAACAAGCCTCATTTAGGATTCAAGATTATGTTGTCAACATTGATGCTATCTGTATTTGTAGCGTTTAGGAAAGTATACTATCTTGATATTGTAGTTCCAAATCCGCTCACGGAGGCGCTGTTTAAATTTCGATACAAAATCGCTCGAAGCAAATTCGTTTCGAAGACTAATTACGTGATAAGCCCACTGGAGTTTATTTAATGGTTTAAGAATCAATTGTCTGATACACTTTTCATTTTGTTGTAATATCTGACTGTTGTGTGGATATGAAAAAGTGCATTACATATTTGAGGGAGGTTATTCTGGTCCAAGTTTATATTTACCTGGATAGTAGTTGCACGCCCCCCAAATCAGCATCACCATCCCAGTGTGATGATAGACATGTAGGAATGTAATTTGATTATTCTTTTTACGGAATACGAAGAATATCTGCAAATTGTTGCTTCTATTACAATACGTTATTCGAGATATAAATAAAAACAAAATAAAATAGTTTATTAATAGAGAATTTTTGTACATCAAAATAGGTTCGGAAACCTGTCCTACTGGGTACCCCGGTTACTGAACTAGATGTATAATGTGAAGAAGGAAAATAGAGATAAAGATAGAGTAACAGACAAAGCATCAACATACCGTATCAAGTAAATCGATTACTTTTAACAGGAAATAGTAGTAGCAGTATCGAGCCACTGTCATCGCATGCTCACTCGTTGACTGATCCACTGGCTCACACACCCATTTGTACTTCCACCCCCAAGCTTCCACTATGCCCTGAAACCAGACAGCCTTAACACAAACTTAACACTAATTGTAAACAGCCTTCAGCAAAATAGCTTACCACATAGAATATATTCGAACATGCTATGATTTGGAAAGCATTATACACCATCACAACTTTATCCAATCTGTAAGCAGGTCTGTTCTTCATGAATCTCGGTCCCCATTTGAAGACGAACATTAAATAGAGACCCAACATTGCTAGTCCTGGAATTGGGCTGCCGAGGAGAGGCCATGACTTCACGCGAGGATCTGTCAATTTCAAATACTTAAATTTTAATTTAAGTATAGAAAATAACATATATTAATTTAATTAATTAATAATTATGTGACTTATGTAATGTTATTTACTTTTTTTTTCTGAATGAAAATTCAGCTTTTTTTTGTTAATTATTTTATGTACAGGCTACAATTGACGAGTTTCTTGTGGTCTTCTTCTCGTCATACGCCTTTCCGAAGCCATTGTAGATTTTGACGATGAGCAAGCGCACGCCTTTAGTGCCTATGCTAATAAACGATTTTCATTTCATTTCATTTCAATTAATGAACGAAGAATAAATTTGTTTTCGAATGACAAAATCACCGTTACTAGTTCAGGTAGGCTTAAGTGCCTATAAATCTATTACAGTCTATTAAACAAAGTAGCTGTAAATTAAACCGATATACATAATTAAGTACATTTAAATAAGGGAAGTAAGTAAATAAAAAATCTTATGTAAAAATATGCAGGTGACGTCATCGATCCGCTTCTATTGTTTAGGGAGGCCATTTTTTTTAAATGTCAACGTTATATTAATAGAATTGTGAAGGTGTAATGCCCTCCCTTCGTCACGGGTTATCATTTTTATTTATTTTTTACAACCCGGCTTACTATTGTCAGGGATTCGTGGCGACCACTCTGAAATATCACCTTTATGTTTTCATAGAGTGAATTAACAGAGTGTAGTCATAATTGAAATATAAGTAAATAAATTGATGATTCCCCAAGAATCTTGTTAGATTTTACACAAAGTTATTAAAAATATATATATATATTAATTCACGCAAACACAAAAATAGTAAATCGCATAAAATATTTTAACACTATTATATGTTAGCGCAAAAGGAACGAACGTAAACTTTTATTTCTCTACAAATTATAACAAAAAAAGCTGCTTTAAGCTTTAGAATATTATCGAGTCAACGTTTCAGAGTAAATTACTTTGAATGTTAATGATTCGATCGAAAATACTCACTAATTATATATTACTACTAGCTTTGACCAGCAGCTTCGCTTGCATTTAAGTCATTAAATAAGTATTAGAGATCATTTTAATAGAAATGAATCAATATGATCCCAAACAGCTGAAACTATAGTCAGTTGGGAACAATAGTAATAAATTACTATTGTTTTTTTTAAATAAAAAGTATCCTATGTTACTTGTAGTACCTCCAAAAATATGTGTACAAAGTTTCATGATGATCGGTTGAGTAGTTGTTGCGTGAAAACGTAACAAACAAACTCACTTTCACGTTTATAATATTAGTATGGGATAATTTAAAGGTATATTTGTATTTATTATTGTAGAAGGAGCCTTACCAACAATCTCGTCAAAGACATAGTTATAGCCGTGATATGCCTTTGTGATAATGGCTGCCATGACGTTGGCGACGCGGAGTGCAGCTGCTCGTTGGCGAGTGCACCTATGTCGGGACACGAATAATGACTGACAATAAAATAAAGAAATAATTAAAACACTATCAATGCTAATTAGACCCCAATTTGCATAATATTAGAAACAACAGAAGGTGGGTTCTCTTCGCAGCACTCCGCTCGCTGCCACTCAATAAACCAACGACACCGTTTATATTAAATGTATTTATTTTCATTAAAAAATACAACAACATTTCTTTCATCACACCAATAAGATTATAATATGAAAAACATAATATTTTGTGACAATTCAATAATTACAAACTACTTAATTACTATTTATCACATATCATATAATGTGCTACTTATTGTGTAGTATCTCTTCATTTATAATATAATTAACAAATAAATTCGATGGCATTGAAGGTAACTCGGCTGCATATTGGGAGCCACAAATTACAATCCGTCTGAGAAAGCCGACTGACAAACAAAACAATGCGGTTATTACAATAAGTTAATTACACTCGTACAAAGAGAAAAGTCTTATAGTTCAGAAAATCGTTATACAATTCGTTGTAAAATATACAATAGGTAACAGGTACCTCAAAATTAAACTAAATAATATCATATAATAATAACATCAAACCGCCGGCTTAACTAACATCACAATCATAAGCCTTACGTCTGTTTCAAAAGAATAACTAGCATATTAAAGTATTTTAGGCAAATGATGCTTTGTTGCCTGAAAGAATTTTACAGGCAAATTGATACATTAGATTCATCTGATGGCCAAAGTTTGCCTTACAGAGGCTTTTAACGTGAAGTAAAGCAAAACATCATTCAACTAAGATAAGTTTACATACAGCCATGATCACAATTATCAATCAGCTGCTAATTCGCTAACTGCAAGCCCAATGTGATCATAGCTTAGAACTAAATCTAATAAGAAAACTAACAATCCTTTTTGGATATCCCATTAGCGTGTACTCCGTTGGTGACGACTGCCCCATTTTTGACACCATTCTCCTTACAAACATTTCCATTGTCCATGTGTTTAATGCCATTGGAATGACCGTTCTCGACGACTGCTGCTTTTCTCGCGTTCTTCACATAGTTGTGGTAGTAGAAATTGCCAAACATGTACAGGAATAGACCAGCGTTTAGGGCGAGCAAGAAGTTGAGTGGTTTTGGGTAGTTGCAGTCCCTGAACATAACCGAGAAGTTATGGTAGAACACGATGCAGAATTGTACCTGAGGAATTCAATATAATTAATAAAATGAAGTGCACAAAAAATAGATATACTAACGGGACCTTTGAATTGAAATTGTTCTTTCCAGAATTCATTGACCTTTACTATTAAAAACAACAAAACGTTAGGTACACTTATTTGAATGCTAAACAGTTTTTTTCCAATGCCATTCATTGTAATTGCGGCCGGCTCTGACCTGCGCCTGCGCCTGCGCCTGCGCCTGCGCTCGACATGTACTATCTACAACTGGCTCACAATTAACAGTTACTTAGTATGTTATAACATTGGCTTGGAGTATTATTATATTTGCGCGTGAAAGATGTTCTTATAAAGTAGTTCCAAAATGTGGTTTTCGTCATTGATTGAATTATTAATTTTTGAAGTTTTAATAGCCATATTCAAGAAGGCCTTTGGAAGATAGGTAGGTATCAACTTACAAGTTGGATCGTGGTTAAATGCTTCTTCCACCAGAGATACTTTTGGTATTCAGGTCCGAGTCCTGAGATCAGGTAATACGTGTACATGATTATGTGAATGAATGAGTTGATGACGCCCAAGAGAGTGCCGTGGCCACCTGCAACAGACGAGAACACCACACAATTAGCATGCAAGCAGCAGCCGCTTCCGCTATGCCGGCTTGAGAAGACAAATTGTTACGAAATGCTTCACTGGACTTGTCGTAAGCAATAGAGGAAAGTTACCTGGAAGGAATTTGGTGCCAATCCAGGCACAGATTGGCATCAAGGTGTGGTGGTACACGTGAAGAAATGAGATCTGTCTGTTCTTCTTTCTGAGTACGAAGAATACTGTGTCTAATAGTTCGATGATCTTTGCAAAGAAATACCACCAGACTGCTGCTGCCATCTGAAACATAGAGGCGACTGTAGATGGTATTATGCTAAAGCTTAATACTATATGCTTTAAAACTCACTCTGTTGCCAGATTCTGAGAAATCAACAGGTTGGCAGCTGAAGTTGTAATCTTTCAACCATCCTGCCGCTAAACCCTGGAATCATAGCATTGGAAATATTACAAATTTAGTTTGATATCAATTAAGCAGTAGGTAGAATAATGATGGTTAAACTGTGAAATAAAAAGGTTAAAGCCGTATTTAATTAAAATGAATTATAGGGGAGGTGACTGCTGCCTACAAAGCCATTTCTCATTCCTCATGTGACTATACTCAGTGCTATATTTGTAAATGGAATAAACTAAAACCAACCTCATAAACCAAATATACACTCATTACAATCTGACTAATGTTGTATAATACAATTGTGTTTTTCAGTTGAAAAGGTTTCCTATCCCGCATGAAGCGAGGCCCGACCGAGGTGCAGAAGTAGACGTATGCGATCAGCAGCGTGATGAGGGGAGCAGGGCTGGACATCATCCACCAATCTGCTGTACGAGGATCTGAAAAAATATTTGAAGCTAATTAGTAACGAAAACTTGTTCAAAACATATTTTCTGTTTTATTTTTAAAAAAGTCATTCTTGCTGTAGAAATATGAACAATAATATGAAAAGTATGTATTTTTTTATTTCCTAAATTAACTAAATATTGACACGTTAGTCCAGTAATACACAATGAACAATGGGATGCCTTAATTTTATTAAAACGCAATACACACTACCAATAATAAGCAATTATTCAGGCGCCGCTGTCTACCCTAAATAATAAAAACGGAATAATTTTAAAATAAACGCTGGTATTGTTTCGTCCTTTATTGCGTTTCGATACATCAAAATCGTTATTTTTCTTGAACAATAGGTACAACAATACACGCATTGTTGGAATAATGCGGAAACTAAACGTACAATTACAATAATTATTACATTTATCTTTAAAGAGTGATGCGCCGAGGAAAACGCACCATGGACGTCATATACACACTGGATAGGTATATACATATATAATATAACTTTTAGGCATATTATATATATGTTTATTATGTATAGGTATTAATGATACGTCAATCGTTATACGCGTTTTAGCAATCACTACTATTTTTAGTTTTAATAAAATTTATGAGTTAAATATTAATTTCTTAAGATAGTGACATGTGTTTTTAAGTAAAATATGAAGATTTGAACGCATACAATTTATAATGCAATCTCAGCGATGCTGGTAGTAGTAACAGCGTGTTCCAGTGTTTGTTACAATCCATGGCGCTTTCATGGCCACAGCAGGTATCACTTGTGCGGAATCTAATTAATATTGCATTCAATCAATTTGCTATTATGCAGCATCTCTTGTTGTAAAATCTAACGCAACTATCCCATACACAGCCAGTTTGTTGACGCCAAGGAGCGCCATTTGAATTGCAAATTACTTGGGTATATATTTATTAGTTATTTTGATAGAATTATTGGGTGGCTACGTAATCGATTCTAAAACATATTTGTTTAAGGTTACGATGTAGCATACGAGGTAGATGGGACGAAAGAGCTGTAGGTCGCGTATGACAAATTGAAACGTTCAATTTCAGCAGCAATGCATTCTGTGACGCGTTAATTGGATACAATGGCGTATTAGAGGAAAACATAGTTTTTTATGCTTAATGCAGTCATTTTTATGCAAATTATATGAACATCTGGACGCGTTTATTTCAAATATCATCATACTCTGTTGATGGTATGAGTGCCTATTGTTTGGGTTGCAGGCATTCGAGACATATTAAGTTTTACGTAAAAGGCTGGCTTTTAGCGAATTATACGTTAAAGCAGCCATTCTCAAAGTGTTTTCTTCGGAACCCTAGGGCTAAAATACTGCAAAAAAATACCTACCAAAGGGAGATTATAAGGTTACATCTAAATATTCCAACTAAATATTACATTGCAATATGATTATTCATAAATGCATATAAATCAGTTTTTTATAATTATATTAAGGCTTTTTCCTTCGCCAAAAAAGTTTGAGAACCGCTGCGTTAAACAAATTCAGTTATTTTTGAGTTGGTCTCCAAGCAATTATTTTATGGTAGCAGTTGTCTTTGCTCACAGATTATAATCTAGTAACTAGTTCAACAGCATTAAACAATCTTCTGCATTTACCTGAATGACTAGTCTTTTAGTTAAAACACAAATCATTGTGAACGTCTGCGACATATTCTATTATATTATACCATATTCTCACATAGAAATATCAGTGTGTAACGTCCACTAATACGAATAAAAACACGTCTATTTCAAACGCAATAAAGTTAATTTTACAATTGGTTTATTAATACTTGTTTTTATCAGTCGTTAGAAAATATATTAAAAAGTGGTTTTGATATAACATGGCTTCGCTTTCGCTTCGCTCGCCTCTCTACAAGCATGTCTTTTAGCCAAGGCCATCTCCATCGGGTAACAAAATAGTCTACCAAACTCGTTAAAAGATGATGATCAAAGAAGACCAAAAAAAAGGTGTGTGTGCGATTCATACACGATAGAAGTGAAACTTCAGTAAATCGAGAAAAGAATGAGATGAATATATATACCAAGGGTAGGATAATTACAAAGTTTATTCGTTTAAAAATGAAAGTATTTTGATTAATTTTAAAAGATATTTTATTTAACATAATTACATAATTTATTGCTCAAGTTCCATATTTTAATTTTATTTTAATTTTTTTTTAGTGGGGTGCCTTCGGAGCCTCTTGACTTTTACATAGATTAGTTTTTTAAAATAGAATACGGAAAAAAAAATTTCGGTTCCTGAAAAAAATCCTGAAAAATTTTTTCAGATCTTGAAAGAGCTTATGATTCTGACCAAGATTGTCGTTTACACGAACTATATCGGACGTTTACTTTCGGAGATACAGCCAATAAGGCGAGCGGCGGACCCCCCCCCCCCCCTCTTCCCCCTCACCCTTGTATCAAAAATCGCGATCCACTTAAGGGATATAGTCATAAAGGCGAGCGTCGACCGAAGGTCGACGCGAACCGCAACCAGTACCCCCCCCCCCCCCCCCCCCTCCCCCACCTCCTTCATCCACCAAAAATCGCGATCTACGTAAGACATATAGCCATAAATCGAGCGTCGACCGAAGGTCGCGCAGCCGCCGCCGATCCCCCCCCCCCCCCCTCCCCTCCACACCCCCTCGCCATCCAAAATCATAAAAAAAAAACGAATAGGCCTCCAAATTTCGATCAGAATAACCCTTTACGCGGTCGCGCTGACGTCATCGGTTGTCGAGATATCGCAAAAACAAATTTTGAAATTCGCGCGCGAAACGTCAGAACATGTCGCATTTCCGTTACATGCATCCGCGTTACATCCGGTTTGAAATCACAACGATTCTAAAGAAGTTTCACTTCAAAATTTCGGTTCCTGAAAAAAATCCTGAAAAATTTTTTCAGATCTTGAAAGAGCTTATGATTCTGACCAAGATTGTCGTTTACACGAACTATATCGGACGTTTACTTTCGGAGATACAGCCAATAAGGCGAGCGGCGGACCCCCCCCCCCCCCCCCCCTTCCCCCTCACCCTTGTATCAAAAATCGCGATCCACTTAAGGGATATAGTCATAAAGGCGAGCGTCGACCGAAGGTCGACGCGACGCAACCAACCCCCCCCCCCCCCCCCCCCCTCCTTCATCCACCAAAAATCGCGATCTACGTAAGACATATAGCCATAAATCGAGCGTCGACCGAAGGTCGGCGCGAGCCGCCGCCGATTCCCCCCCCCCTCCCCTCCACACCCCCTCGCCATCCAAAATCATAAAAAAAAAACGAATAGGCCTCCAAATTTCGATCAGAATAACCCTTTACGCGGTCGCGCTGACGTCATCGGTTGTCGAGATATCGCAAAAACAAATTTTGAAATTCGCGCGCGAAACGTCAGAACATGTCGCATTTCCGTTACATGCATCCGCGTTACATCCGGTTTGAAATCACAACGATTCTAAAGAAGTTTCACTTCAAAAAGATGACGTCATGAAAATTTATAACATGCAATAATGCATGTGAGTGTACATTTAGAGCTACTACGGGCAAACTGTTGGCTTCCTAAGGATTCCTAATTGGTCGAAATAAAGGGACGTGTTTTATTTTCTTGGTCAATCACGCGCTTACTTCACAGATGATACAACTGCTAAGTGTGTTATATTACTTAGGCCAAAATTCTAATACGTTCATATTATTAAGCCCATTATGTGGCATATTCCTGGTTATCATACCACGACCTACCGCACACACGAATTTAATAAAACATCGCACGTACTAAAACATCGGAGTCACAGAACAAAACACACCAAATTATTGTCACCAATGAATCGGAATACAAAATACCAATTATTGAAAATATGTGTTATGCATATAGTTGTATGTATTTGTACATTCGCAATGTGTAAACAAAGCAGTTAAAGTAACCATCTATAAAGCCTGTTTATATTTACATTATCTAAATAAATTATATTAATTTACAATAATTTATAACAACAATATATTATTAAAGTAATTTAAAATTATATTCCTTTCATTTTGCTTCATAAAACTTAAACATGAAACAGAACACAAACTTTTTTTTAAATTATTGAAATTATCTGAACTCTAATCAGATATTATTTTCTTATAGTATCCCCGCATAGGACCACACTCCGCTGATGTCAAGAAAAGGCTGCAGGGAACAGCCTTCGTTTTGTCGGCTTATGAGGACTTCACCGACTTGCTTCACAGTGGTGGCACTACCCCGGGCTAATCATACAAACATGCTTTTGAATACTTCCGCACAAAATGACCTAATTTATAAAAATAACTCAATGGAGTATGCTTATTATTTCCTATTTGTATTATGTTTGTTTATGCCTCGACCATAATGAGGTGCCTACTATGTTTAATATCAATATACCTCTTAATATTATTATTTTTGTGCACATGTGAACGCTGCAGCTACTCCGAGGGTCACGACTATCTAATTTCTCTTTAGCCATCTCCTAACAACCTTGTTCGTATCTTGCAAAATGTTCAATGACAATACAAAATGTCAAATTCTTATGCACACGTCGGCACTAAACAAAGAAATCCTATTTACTATGTTTCACACATTTTGCATCGCAATTTTAATATCCAATAAGTAGATATAATTATGGCCCATCTGCTTCACTAAGATCTCTGCGCGTGGTACTTTGGTTTCACTGGCATTTCTTTAGCTGATTAAAAATATAAAAAATAAAAAAGTTTATTAACAGAGAATTTTAGTACATAAAAATAGCAAGGGCCCCTGTACTAGGTTCGGAAACCTGTCCTACTGGGTACCCCTGTTACTGAACTAGATGTATACTTGTATAGTATGAAGAAAGATAATAGCGATAGAAATATAATATATAAACAAAACTGATAGAAAATAAAAAATATATATGTATATATATACATACACACACATACATATATACACATACATACATACACGTATATAAATATATAAATAATACCAGAATATATACAATTATGAGAATGAATATACATATATGTCGAATTGGGTTTAAGAATTACTATTAATTAGCTACGAATTGATATTGTAACGGTCGAAAGTATTTTTGGCCTAGAGCTGTTTTGATAGTTTAAAAACAAATCTCTTTATGGATGCGCTTGCGTTGCATCAGGTTTTGGTGTTATTTGGTTGGTAGAAGTGGTCGCCGAGGCTGTTTTAATAGTGCTTAATGATTCTACCAATTTTTAATATTCTTTCTCTTTCCAGAGAGTTCTGTCTGATTAACGAATGCAAATATTTTTTTGCATCCAATTTTACATGGGAAGAGGTCATTGGTTCGTTGGTTTTTATTTTATTATTATTTAATTAAATTTTATTAATGAAACTTTTTATAGAACCTAAAAATAAATCGATATTGCCCACGCGCACGACAGGTTTTTTAAACGTAGGTTTATACTTTTTTATTAATCTCTTGGAATAAACCAATGGGTTATTTTTTATAATGTAACCCAATATATTAGCATTCATAATAAAATGTCAACTAAAACAATTCCGAGGAGCTTTTTTAAGCTGAATCAAAATCTCTAAAGACACTCGCATTAAAATTGCACATATATTTTCACAATCCACCACAGCATGCAGCATCATTGTGGCACTCAGTTCACTTTAAAAAAACATTAGCAAACATCCGAGTCAACTATTTATTTATATTTATAGAATTTAAATGCGTTATTATGCGTGGAATATTAAAGAGTGTGAATTTCATAAGAGAAAAACCTTCGTAATAAATTATGAGTTATCATCACCTAATCTTAGTAGCGTTTTGATTTTGCACTTGACTGGAGGCAGCCGTTGCTCAACACGCTGTATGCGTTCATGTGAGCGATGTGGGAGTGTCATCCGCGTCTTCAAATCGCAAAGGAACCCGCACTTACGAATTAAATAAAAAACAAACAAAAGGTAAGTTAATAAAATTTACGACTTTCTTGTGATATTCTTCTTGTCATACGCCTTTACGAAGTCACGGTAGAGTCTAACGATGAGCAAGTGCACGCCTTTAGTGACTATGCTAATAAACGATATTTCATTTCATTTGTTTCAATGTTACTATTTAAAATGCAGATTGACTAAACATATGTACAATTAATTGTTTCAGGTGTTACTTTGTAGAAATCCATATTAAAGGAAATTATTTTGCTTATAATTCCCGCTACATTAGGTCGATGAAGGAAAAAGACCTCTACCAACTTGCAATAAATTGTCTCGACGCGTTTCGCCACTTCACGTATGCGGGAATCATAAGCAAAATAATTTCCTTTAAACATATGTAGACACCACGTGATAATGTAAGAAAAGCAAGGAAAAGCACTCACCACTGTATGCGTCCATGAATCTCTGATACGAATCCATTTTGGCGATTTATGTGTAGGCCTCTCTCTGAAACGAACAATCACATTATTTAATATTTTAACACACTAAAAATTATTGCAATCATTTGTAAAAATTTCACTTAAAAATTAACACAGACATTGGAATTTGATAAACAACTGAGATTAGTAGCATAACCCATCCTTCCCAAGGCTTACTTCTATACAATGATAAATAAACAAAAAAATATTACAATTAAATTAAAATATTTGAATAAAACGCACAATTTACTTCCGAATCGAGCCAACACGAAAATAAACAGGGGTCAAGGCTCTATCGATTACGTCCGCACGTAAAAATAGCACAAAAAATATGTATTAAGAAATTCTCTTACCGTGATATAAAAGCCCTATTTTCGATCAATTTTTACGAAAATAATACAAAAAATCGTTGTACACGTTCCGATGTTTTGAAACGATTGTTATAAATTCGAATAGCCGCCGATACTGTCGAGTGGGTAATGTTGCAAGTGCTTGCTCGAAAGAAGGAGTGAAGCGCACCAAGAGCCGAGGTCGTTTGTCAAATGCACTTACTTAAAAGCACATTAGATAATCGATGGAAAAGTCATTTTGCACAACTAATTAATTTTCTTACTCTAATGTTATTAATGACTCAACCTTGATGCGCGAGAAAAACATCCATTCTTTTTTGTGGCTCGCTCGAGGAAATTCTATATGGTTATGCTCGAGTCATGATAAATATTACATAAAAAATACATCAATTATTCCTATGTTTTTTGCATATGTTATTTATGTAAACGCCCTTCCTCCACGGACCAGCATCGTTCATTATAAAGAGGCTCCAGTTAATTATTTTCAAGAGAGTGTCTGTGATATATTTGTAGAACTACGAGTTCAATGAATGCAAATGATTGCAGAAAACGAACTAATGTGAATTTCCCTAACATGTGACATATCATTTGGCAACATTTACACATGCGACCAGGCAACTATCGCATCTAAAACAACGAGGTAAAGGCAATATTTCCATGCCAAGGCACTTGTTCATATCACGTTTCTACATCCGAGCTTCCAATTCCAACTCCGTCGTGGGAAATCTTTCTTCAACACAGAATCAACATTGTCTCATTTGAACAATTTTCTAATTGATAGTCGCTTTTTTACATTTCCCTATATTCAGTATAGTTCAAAGAATTTTTATCACAATTCACTACTGTTCAAAGGGTTTGGGGCAACAAACTCAATTGAGCTATACGTTAGAAGAATAACGATACACATAACGATACCTTGTCCTTAATATTTAAAATAACTTATAATAACCTTGTCTCTTCGCATCATTAAACTTGTTTATTGGTTTATTGTGACTTCATAAAGTATTACAACACATTTTTGTCTGAAAAATTCTTCTTCTTCTTTTATTAATGGCCTCAAATGTCTAATGAAGACAATTCTGCCAATGTCGAGTATTTGGGCAAAAACCCAATAAGAGATTATAAAATTTTAATTCACACTTAAAAAAACAACGTTCATGTCAAAAAAAATCCCACAAGAATATCGAACTCCAAATTGTTTTTACAATGCAACAGTTATGACAATAGATTTTGAGTTGTCGTCTGAAAAATTATTAAGATAACTTGAGAAAGTGTCGATTATGACATTTCATTACTCAAAATTATTGGGTTATGTTCGTAGAGGAGAGAGTGAGAGAGAACAATGGTATATATTCAAATATTAATTAAAATATACAATTAGCTATAGCTATACATTGCAATTGTGATATGTATTACGACAGAAGTGCTCGTGTTTCCAAATTACAATAAAGAAACACAATACCAGCATGGCGGTCACGTTCTATCAGTTTAATTGTATTCTTTAATAACGACAATGATATCAGTATTCTTAATGATATTTGCATTATCATATCTGGCACTTTCACAATAACCAAATGTTTGTGATGTTTCTGAAACAAAAGTCATAACACTCCGAGGTCGTATTATACTCGGTGTCTGGAACACCCGCTATGGCGTCCGTTAAGCAGTTACAAGTCACTGACATATTTACGTGATTGAACATTAATAGCATTTATTTATTGCAATTTTAGTTAAAGAAGGGCATCTAAATAATCTATACTAATATTATAAAGAGGAAAGATTTGTATTTTTATATGTTTGTAACGAATTGGCTCAAAAACTACTGGACCCATTTCAAAAATTCTCTCACCATTTGAATGCTACATTATCACTGATCAATATAGGCTAAATAAATTACAGGAAAAAAATAAGGATTCTTACTAAAACTACAAAAAATAACCCGACGTTGTTTTTAAAATTGCCATAAAAGGCAGGCGTCATTGAAATATGAAACATCATTAAACTTCATAGTACACTATCTTCATTACTACGCGAACGAAGTCGGGGGCAACAGCTATAATTAATAATAGAAAAGAACCATTAGGTTTAATATCTAATTACTAATGTATAATAGTGAAATATTTTAATTGTATTTTAATTGTCAATGTTGCAATAGATATGCATAGTGATATAATAAGTAAGTGATTATTGGTCATTTGTTTGTGGTGAATCCGGTTAACTTATACGAGTATGTTGCAGCGACAAAATATATTAATCAACAAATCATAGTTTTATACTTAAGCTCTCTCCTATTCATAGTGGTCTCTCAATTCCAACAATGCACTGAACGCCATACCATCTATGCTAATATATAAAGAGAAAACATTTGATTGTTTGTTTGTATGTACTAAATAGGTTCTGAAACTACTGGACCGATTACATTATCCCTGATGAACATAGGCTATAGAATATTTTCAAAAACCCGGATGAAAATTTCAATAATGTAACTCAAAATGTGGAAAATCCAAAAAGAAATCATTATATTGCTTACGCTGCGAAAATTATTGACAATACAGCAAAATGATGTACTACAGTTTTATAGAGGACATCAATATCTACAAAAAAAGTCTGCGATACCATATGTCTAACTATCCTCTAGTATTTTATATTTTATTAAACTTTACTGATTTGGTCTTCTACATGGTATATTTTTATTTATTTATTATTATAGTAATAGCAGCGAGCAAGAGAAGAAAAAGTAACATTGTCATAATTCTACTATGTCAATGTTAATTCGCATATAGTCTTATATGTTACCATCTCGGTATTTTTTTTGACATGAGTATTTACGTGTGAATTAAAATTTTGTAATCTCTTATTGGGTTTTTGCCCAAATACTCGACATTGGCAGAAGTGTCTTTAATAGATATCTCAAGCCATTAATAGAAGAAGAAGAAGAAGAAAAAGTTATCCTATATATGTAGCATGTACTATTTTAGTAATGTATACTTTTGTAATATATTTTTATAATAATAATAATAATAAATACTTTATTGCTTTAAAACATAATAATACTAATACAACAACAATAGGAAGCAGATTTAGAGCAATTGGCGATCTTATCACTAAAAGTAATTTCTTCCAGATAACCAATTGTCATAGAAGAAGCAGTGTTAGTATCGGGCAATGTAATTTAGATAAATAAAATACATAAATATAAGTAAACTATATATACATAATGCAAATATTATTCAGAAGGAGAGAGGTATAGTGATTTAAGTTTAAGTTTAAAGATAGGAAGAGATGGGGCAGATTTAATAAATAAAGGTAAATCATTCCAGAGACGTATAGTTTCCACAGTAAAGGAATTTTAGTAGAAAGACGTAGTGTGAGAAGATTTTCGTACATATTAATTACACTAAAATATTGCCTTAAATGTTTAGTATTATTTGTATCTTTATTATTCATTTGTATATATTATTTTTTACTATTTACTTCTTGATCTACTACCCTAAGGTTGGTTGCTTGGTAGAGATCTTCTGATTCTTCTTTTCTTCTGTTCTTCTTTATTAGTATTATTTTGTGCAATAAAGTATGTATCAATTTTCCAGATATAACACATATTATTATATGCATACAGATTTAGCACTTCAAACAAATATCTGATAAACATGTTATTAGCTTATTTGATATTATTATGCACAAAACTAGAGTTATTATATTGTTTTTAAAACTAAGGAATAAGGCATTCAGAAATGACGCTCGAGTAATGATCTCTATTTTTAAATGGGATAAAACGGGATTTTAGTTGAATCGCGCTTGAGTATAGATTCACATTTTTTTGGAATAACTTACGTACTTAGGTACAGGTCAGAGGCGGCTCGTCCTAAAGAGCGCTGGTGCAGTGCACTCCCACGAAAATTACAGAACTTATATTACAGCGGCGTAGATATAGGTAATATAATATACTATTGTATAGGCATAGTAGAATAGAATGAATGTAATGTAAGGATAGTATGTATTATGAAGAAATATAGATTACTTCTGTGATTTTCGTGGGAGTGCACTTCACCAGCGCTCTTTAGGACGAGCCGCCTCTGGTACAGGTACTACACTCAAGTAATGATCAGTGGCCTTATCACGAATTTAGTCTGGATTTCGAATCGAGCTGTCACAAGTAAAACGGATCCATTAGCAATCGGGATCATGAATTTTTACTAACGACTAACGAGCACCAGCAATCTATCAAATGAACGAAATATCGAGACGTTCGAAAATTAACAAAAAGTATCTAAAAAATATTGTAGTTCAAAACTCGGTTCGAAAGCCAGACTAAAATTCGTGATAAGCCCACAGATTATAGTTCCAACTACGCTCGAGTATTAAAGTATTTTTGCGGTCTACTTGCGGCTACTCTCTACAGCACTCAACATCGTGTCATGGTCGCGGTCATTCCTAACTTTAAGCCCATTGCATATGTGAAGCTTCACTTTGAGAAGCCAAGTTCAAATTTGATATTATATTTGATTTGAGTTAGAAATATTAATGATCAATCAACAAACGGGACAAGAGTGACTCTTTCTCAATTAGATATTATTTTTGTAATTGCCATATTCGTATAATGATTGGGGTGACCATGAATTTGGTTTATTAGGAAATGCGTGGCAATTAGATTAGGCAAATTTCTTCTCATGATTTATGTATGCGTGTAATATTATAGTAGAATAAATTTCAATAAAATGAATCGAGTTTCGTGTGATTTCGAATGTTTGTGAGTGCTGAGGGTCAATTCGAGAAAATTGTACTTCTCTGTAATATATGTATAATTGTAATCAACGAAAGGACACTAACTAGATCGGTGAGAAGTAAATATGGACAGTCTTCAATGAGGTCATTGAACCCGGGCTTTAGTAAATATTGCCAATTTCAATAAAATTCATATAAAAACGAATGTTGCTGCTTTGGTCAGTTATACATATTTGTTTTTGTAATATTTAATGTAAAGCAAATAAACATGCTTTCATCAGTTCAATTAGACCCGAAGTGTTGAAAGCTGTTACACGGAGATGTCGTCTTTGATTCTAGGTTGATATCACAAGAACTATTCTAGTTAAAATCAGGACATTGTAATGGTGTTTGAAGACGTAACTGTCTGTTTAGTCAATTATGTCTTATACCAAGGCGACCACGGTGACCATCACACATCTAATTGAGTTTTATAATATCCTCATTAAAGCAGTAATTTCGTGAGCTCGTGCCTCTACGGGTATATGTATAGGAGAGAAAAACGCGTACGCACGTATCGGAGGTTCATTTGCATATTCGAATAATAAATTCAAATTAATAGAATCAGTTAGAAAAGTGTTTCTTGTTAAATTACCATCTGATAAATTTATATTTGTGTAATATGTAATAGTTTGTGGCTGTGTTCATTGGTCGTCAATACGGTTGTTATTCCGCGTGCGGGCATTCTTTACGTATACCCGTGCAAGGTTAAGTAACCAATCTTGAGTGCATTATGAAATTTTGCCTTATTCTCCCGCACACCGCATGCGGTTACTAATGACAAATGTAAATATGTCATTAAGTTGTGATATGCATGCGTGATACATAAATACATAATTGAATGTGTTGGTGACTGTACATTATAAATGTAGTATAACGGAGATAAAAGCTTGGCGCGTAAATAAATAATAAAACGTCTTAAGCGACCGTAAAAGTTTCCATTGGAAAAAATTTAAATTAATGCGAAGAAAATTACGCATGAAATGTATTTATATGTTTATGTATTATATATATATAGAATATTATTATTATATTATGTAAGAGAATACGAGCAGTACTGGGGTTATTTATTGTTAGGACATTTTGTGACGCAAATGTAATATTTCCATAATTAGACATTGTCATTGTTAAGGCGCCGTTTTGCGAAATTGTTATTAATTATAACACATATTATTTTAATTAAATTAATATTATTCATTGGTTAGTTTTATGTAAACAAATGTTAAATATTATTTCTTAAACGATGCCTTTGCAATATGCGAATAAATGTCAATGATTATCATCTTGTTCGGTGTTCGGTGTTTGGTGTTTGGTGTTTGGTAACGGATTCATAAGTTAACTATAAATAGAACGAACTCGGACCCTTCTCAATAAAGTCCATAGATCACGGTCAATAGTTCCAATTTGTTTCATAACATTAAATAATATGAAAAGTAAAGTAAATTGTTATATTATTGTTCGTTAATGTAATTACTATCATTCAGTTCGAGTAATAAATCATGCCGAGTTCCAATACGTTGTACATTATTGCTAAGGTCACTAATAATAAAGTAAATGAACAACTGAGTAACCAATCCAATTCCACGCATTTCCCAATCAATCTCATGTTTATAGCAATGCTTTTAATGAATACTTCCACTTTCCCTATCTCTGCAGATTCTTCTTTGATTTTTAAAACTGACACTGGCTTTAATTAAAATTTAATTCGGTTACAATCCCTACTAATATTATAAGTGTGAATGTTAGTTTGTTTGTTACGTTTTCATGCAACAACCACTTAACTGATCATCATGAAACTTTGTACACATATTTTTGGAGGTGCCAGAAGTAATATAGGATACTTTTTATTTTAAAAAAATATTTATTTTTTTTACTATAGTTTCCAATTGAGTATAGTTAGTATGATTTCTGATACTTATTTAATGTCTTAAATGCGAGTGAAGCCGCAGGTAAAAGCCGCTAGTGTCATATATAGTACTGATGTTAGTTTGTAGGAAGGCTAAATAAATATAATATATCCCGAAATAATATTCGAATTGTAACAATAAAGCTATAAGATGTAACAATAAAGCTATAAGATATGCCAATCGTGATTACCAAATTTGGTTACAACAAATAATGTCATCTGTGTTTCTTCATTGTTAGCAACTTTCAGTGGCGAGCAATTAACACTTGCAAGCACGAGCCTCGCATCTTACACGTGTTACAAATCGGAAGTGGACAGGAAGGCTGTATTCATTTGAATTCATTCAAGTGTAGGCTTTTCCGCACGCACCACTATTTACTTATGTTTATGGGTGTTAATTACAGAAACCCTTCGAAAAGTAAACAATATTAATTGTGAATCATTTATACATTTATTACACAGGTATATATGCAATTGTATGTAATGCAATGGATAATTTTTTTTTTCTATAAATAGGATTAATAGCCGCTATAAGATCGCAGTAGATGCAAGTGGATGCAACCAGTTTTAAATTGTACTTCATTATTAAACAATAATATATCAATTAATAATAGCGATGGAAAATAGTTAAAATTACGGAAAAGTTTAATCGGTTTTTAATTGTTGAGAAAAAAAAAAGTAATTAAGAAATTAATTTTGCAATCAAATATTAATCTATCAATTATGTGATATCAATACACATTCACATAATTGATGATTTTGATTGTCACGTATTTATTGTAGTTCCATAGAGATAGGGGTAGGCAGTCGGATGCTATGAAATGAAATGAAATGAAAAATCGTTTATTAGCATAGGCACTAAAGGCGTGCACTTGCTCATCGTTAGACTCTATCGTGACTTCGGGAAGGCGTATGGCGAGAAGAATATCACAAGAAACTCGTCAATCATAGCCTGTACATAAAGTAATAATAATAAAAAAAAACTGAATTTTAATTCAGAAAAAAAGTGAATAACAATTTATAAATCAGATGACACAGTGGTTACAATCTATATATCTCACATTGTCTCTATAAACCATCTAATTATGAGCAAGCGGAATTTTAAATGCAATATGTAACTAATTAAATTTTTTATAGTCTCTTAAATGTCAAAAGAAATTAAACTTCATTACATTGTATTAGAAAACGCAGTTATTGAATCGTTAATGCCCGTTTGTGTATGTATGCTTTATAGATTTTCATGTTGAAATAAATACATCCAGCAATTACATGGGAACACATGTAACCCGCTATCATTGCGAGCGTTCTCTTACAACTTGTCAGTTCATTTATAACAAGCAACCCCTGTAATAATTGTAATTATCCTGACAGTTTCAATTATACTTATTATTGTTTTTTTTACGTCACTAACACCTACTATATATGCATCCAGTTATGTGTATGTATAGATTGTAATATTTAAAGTTTATACAAGTCGGAAGTTTAATTTTTTCTGTTGCAGTTTCAAGTGCATGTAAAACGAGTCGGTCATTATGCGATATTAAAATTCAGATTGTAATAAACGATGCATTCGCATGATTAATTGGTGTCTCTTTTATTTCGATAAATGAAATGATGTTTGTGGTTAATTAAAACATTGCATTGATGCAGGATACTGAAAAGTCATTTTCAATTCGAAAATTACTAAAATGTTCATTCAAAACAGTAATTAATTAATGTAGTGTTATTTTTTCAGCTGTATTTTAAACAAGTTGAATGTAAAAAATAATAATAATATCCTGGAATATTTATACAAATAAATAAACAAGAAACATTTAAGTACTCACATTAAATTAAAAACAAAAATGAACCAAAAATCTTCCAAAAGAGTTTTCACCCAAAAAAAGTCAAAAACACATTTTTCAAAAATCAAAACCCACTAAAAATTATAAATTCACAATATTTGTTTTTCTTCAATTTTTGGGTAGATCGCAAACTGCAGCGTCTCTCGGGACTGCCAAGCGCAGAGTGGCGTGGCCTGGCGCGCGAGTTACAAAACGCAAGTGCCGTGCTCTGCGCCTGCGCAATCAATAATAAACAAAGCCTTTGCCCACATGCCCTTAGTTATCCGAGCAGAAACCGACTCTGGGTTGTTGATTCAGGGTTTCTTATTGTATATAACAATATTGTGTGTTGCAGTTACGAATGCATTATCTAAACAGCTGATTGCATCTGTGAGGATTGCCTTTTACATGAAGAAGGAGTCGACCGGACAAGTAATTCTTTCAAATTTTTCTGAAAGAATGCGGTCATAATAGTGTATTGCTTCGAACAGTCAGGATAGCGGTTGCGATTGCGGTTGCGGCTGCACTGGCGGACTCTCAATTCAAGTATTCCACTTAGTCCCGTTTTGGTCGAGAACGCCAAACGCGAAAGGGGAAGTAAAGGACTTGTTTCAATATAAAATATTTTAAAATCTGTAATGCATAATTATTGTGCATCGTGATGATATCGCCTCAGAATGCAATTTACATTGATTAAGTTTTAATGTGCGCATGCGTCGAATGCGACATGGTGGCCTTGCGTCAACACCATCCTTTTAAGTTACTTTTTTATTTTTATTCCGTGAAATGAAAGCTCATGCATTCTTTCTCGTGGCCTTTGTTGCCCATATCTATTCAACTATATACATATACCACTGAGTAGCAGATTACGGAACTCATTGTGGAATAATTTATTTTATTTTCGGTAACTAGGGAATATCCCAGAAAATTTAAATATGTTTAAATTATTAATTATTACAATTAACACCTGCTGCTCGCCTATGTTTCTAACTATATAACCAGTTGCTCTCAAACTGCTGGCGAAACAAGGAAGTTTGATATTTTGCATGAACAAGTTTGAGAACCAATGAGCTAAAGCATATCTGGTAGAATCTGCATGTCATCTATGAAATGACAAATAATTAATTTAATTAGTATGATTGAGTTAATGATACAAAGTTGCACAAAATAAGCCTAAAATTAGATAAATGAGGAATTCCAATATTTACGTATATTATTATTATTATGGTAATTACATCATTATATTTCCACATGCATAGAAAAGGTTCTTTAGTTCCAGTTCCAATCTCCTCTGCTACCTGTCTTTACAGTCATCTCTACTCTTACTAGACAGGTGGTAAGTTATCATAAAAAAGCAGTTTCCGCAAAACATTACCTTGCGCACTCAACACCAACAAACTGGCGATTAATTGTTGAATGTATAATTTTTGATCTGCAGGCATAATGGCATCTCGATATACAGGAAGGATCAAATTAATGTACATGGAAAATGTGTTCTTAAGATTCCCGCGATATATAAATAACTAGCTTTTACCCGCGGTTTCGCTCGCATTTAAGTCATTAAATAAGTATCAGAGATCACTTCAATATGATAACTATGATAAAAATATATAAAAATGACAGACGGAAATAAAAATAAATATAGAAAAATTCCAAACAGCTGAAATTATAGTCAAATGGGAACTATAGTAAAAAATATTTTATTTTTATTAATAAACAATATCCTATGTTACTTGTAGTACCTCCAAAAATATGTATACAAGGTTCCATGATGATCGATTAAGTTGTTGCGTGAAAACGTAACAAACAAACTCACATTCACATTTATAATATTAGTAGAGAAGTAGAGATTGCTATCATTTGTGCCTCTGATGTTATTCTGCGTTGAAAGCCTGCCACTACATATTATATTTAAAACTAAAAATATAATCTAAACCGAATAATACAAAATTTGCTTTCATTTATATTTTCGAATTTTCAAATTAATCAATAAGATGCACCTTCTTTTTCGAGTTTTTAAAATAAAAATAACATGACATTTAAAAAAAAGCTTAATTTATTTAATGAAGTGCTATTACCGAAGAATTTTGAGTGATCGTTATGTTCAAATTTCCCATAATAAATAGCAAGGCATTTTATACATCCCATTATAGAACATTGAGGATCCACTGACACCTTATTTGGCGAACGATTTATTCACATGTAAATATCGCAAAATGGAAATATGCGAAATGTCAATCATTTAATTGCGGACGCCGAGAATGTGCCAGCAAGTGTAATGTGAAATGGAAAAGATAAAAGCAGCCAAGTATTTCCTGAAATGCCGCGAACAAAAGAATAATTGCCAATTTATATTTACGACTTGAGATGAATTTCATGTATGAGTAATAAATATATTTTTTTAACTAAGAGATATATTATAATACTAGCTTTTACCCGCGGCTTCGCTCGCTTTTAAATCATTAAATAAGTATCAGAGAGTCAATTGGAAACTATAGTAAAAAATAATAATTTTTTAAATAAAAAGTATCCTATGTCACTTCTAGCAACTCCAAAAATATGTGTACAAAGTTTCATGATGATCGGTAACAAACAAACTCACATTCACATTTATAATGTTAGTAGGGATATTATTCTTGTTCGCCGTATTACAGCGATAATTAAAATATGGAAAATATAACAAGTGTTTTTTAATGATTTTTTGGAAATTGTAATTGGGAATTCTAGTTTTAAATAAAATTGTTTTTATAAAATAAAGACAGAAATATGTGAATACATCTTCTACACATAGTATTATAGACTGGCTGTTGCCAGCGACTTCGTTCGCGTAATAATGAAGTTATAAAGTACTATGAAATTTAACATGAAAAAGTAGTTATTGTGACATAACTGTAATAGTTAGACATATGGTATCGCACACTTTTTTTTGTAGATATTGATGTCCTCTATAAAACTGTTGTACATCACTGTGCTCTATTGTCAATAATTTCCGCAGCGTACGCAATATAATGATTTTATTCACACTTTGGTTACATTATTGAAGTTTTAATACGGATCCCTAACGTTTTTGAAAATATTCTAAAGCCTGTGTTCATCAGGGATAATGTAGGATTCTAATGGTGAAAGAATTTTTCAAATCGGTCCAGTAGTTTCGGAGCCAATTCAATACATACAAACAATCAAATGTTTCCTCTTTATTATATTAGTATAGATAGATAGATATGGCAGGTATAGAGTGTACAAAACACACATTGTAGCAATAATGCAATTGCCGAAGTATTGAAAGAATTCAATGATAAATTCTCATAATATAATATTAGGTATCAATTTTAATAAACACGAACTAACATTAAAATGGATAATTTTGACACACATACACGTAATTCCAATGGCCTTCAATACGAATACTCGAACCTTTTAACCATACAACATAACTCGTTAAACCCCGGTTCCAAATACTACACTTATTAAAACGCTAAAGTTTTATTTAGTACTCGGATCGTTACGAAATGTAATCTAAATTTAACTAAGGAAAATTGTGTTACGTAGTGGGTGTTATGGCAGAAAATCTTCCTTGTAAGTGTCTGGTTTGACCACAAGCTGCGTTTGCCATTTGGTACACATGTATGGTTATAATACACGTACATGCAACATAAATTATTACTAGAGATGTTCCGACTAGTCGGCCACTAGTCGGTAAAGCCGACTGTCCGGCCACTATTGTAGTCGGCGACTAATCGGCAAAAAGCGCCGACTATCCGGCTTCTTACTTTGTGTCTATTTCTCAATAAAATGTATGTGTTACTTCCATGTAAAGAAAACATATTGATGACATTTATCTAACAAAATTAGTATCTTAATTAAAAAACAAATCAACATAATATTTAATGACATATATTGCAATTCTGCGTGATGATATTTGAAACTATCGTCAAACTAGTGAGCTGTAAAACTCAAAAAACTTTTTTTGTTATTTATATTTGTCCACATGTCAGTAGTGACTGAAATTGCAGCGAATCAGCTGTTAACGAAGCGTCACGGGAATCCCCTAAACCGTAGTCGGCTTGGCCGATTAGTCAGCCGACTAGTCGGCTTATTTACAACCGACTAATCGGCTAGTCGGCTAGTCGGCCAAAGTCATAATCGGCAAATCTCTAATTATTACATAAGTACCAACAAATTAAGATTGGCTTAAATATATGATAAAATAATCATATTTAATTGTAATTTCACGATTGTTTGTGTATATACCAAAATAATTTATGTCTGGCTAATTGATTCCAATCGATATACGACTATAGTCCGACTGAAATTTGTTCCGAATAATCAAATCTTATTAGGCATAAACTTTTCAGAATCATTTTCATGTATGAAGCCGTGTGAGGCACTAGTTTATATGCAAAATTAGCTCCGAGCGCCCGAGACAACATCCCAAAGCAAATAATTCCTTTGACAACCTCTCTGTTATATTTAATACTAGTTTTTACCCGCGGCTTCGTTCGCATTTAAGTCATTAAATAAGTTTCAGAGATCACTTCAATAGAAATGAATCAATATAACTATGATAAAAATATATATAGAAAAATTCCAAACAGCTGAAATTTTTTTTTAATAAAAAGTATCCTATGTTACTTATAGTACCTCCAAAAACATGTGTACAAAGTTTCGTGATGATCGGTTAAGTAGTTGTTGCGTGAAAACGTAACAAACAAACTCACATTCACATTTATAATATTAGTAAGTAGTATACTAATAGTAAGCAATTAACAATTACGTATTTTCTAAACACTATAATTAATTATCCATATGTTTATAATTCATAAAAATAAGATTATTTATTTTAATTAATGCAACCTTAACCTTGTAGCAATACAGCGCCATCTATTAAGAACTGTAGGAACTACTTACTCAGTCTATGCAGATGCTTGAAATACATTCACATAATATTAATTTTATCATTTAGCAATAGATGTCGCTGTATATAAATTAAATGAAGAAATAATTCCGATTACGGTTTATTTATTTTCATAATCTTAATATTAAGTATAAATATTAGTTAAAAATGTCGTGAAAAATAAGCAAAACTCTAGTTTTATTACGCATACTCGTTTATAGTGTGAATGAATTGTTAAGTATACCAATTAATAGACAATATAAACGTAAAACAATGTTGTTTTGCTCATTAGCCTCCCGTGAAATTAGATTGAGGCGAGGAGGCCGCCGACGCAAAAGTAACCATGGCTTAATCAAAAGTAACAAATTTGCCCCACAAACAATACGTACGAACTTAATTGCTGCAATTTATTTTAATGTATTCGCAATTATAAGATTGTAATGGTGTACTTAGTGCGCCTTAACGCCTTTTACGCCTACATTAAATAATTAGCAATTCTCTTTTGTATTCGCGATCATTGCTATTTATATTTTCTCAGGAGTTGTATATCAATTTCGTTATTAATATTTACATCTCTTTTGATTACGCCAGCCATTCTCAAAGTGGTGTATAATAATACTGCAAAAAATACCTACCAAAGGGAGATTATAAGGTTACATCTAAATATTTCAACTAAATATTACATTGCAATATGATTATTCATAAATACATATAAACAAGTTTTTTATAATTATATTAAGGCTCGCCAAAAAAATTTGAGAACCGCTGGATTACGCTTTTAATTCTTACATTACTCTGATGTTTTCTTGATAATTAAATTAATGTAGTGTATCTTTATTTTATTTTATGCTTAAGAACAGTAGAAGTAATATTTCCAAGTAACAATATGAGGAGACAAGAGAGGACTTTTATTGTAGGTAGGTGTAAGAAAAGATGAGGAATGATTTATGATAGCCGAGTGGCGACGTTGAGCCGAACTAATCCATCTGGAGGAGAGAGGGCTCGCGGGCCCTTTCATTAATAAACTTCTGCACTGATTACTTCATTTATACAAAGCACCTACATGTACACTATTCTACTTTATTAATATATCAAAACTTGTGAAATATCACATTACATTAACTTCTAATTAACATTACTAATATTAATGCTTAATTAATTAATATTAGTAATTATGTTACGAGTTAATTACTTCACCTTGAGTTGTCTGCATTTTTGGAATTGCTGACATGTTTCGTTTTAATTAGTATTGATTCAATTAACAAAATACATAACTGTATTCATGCGACCGGTTCTTTTGTCAATTTCCATACTATAAGCACATTTCATGCGTGAAATAAAAACGTGTGCTGATTTAATAAAAATTGCCGGACTCGACTGTTCGTTCAACTATTTTAACAAGATTTAAACTTACGTAAAAGTGCAGAGAAACTTTCCTCCTACAGTCGCAGCTACACAAATAACATTTCAGAACAAAGTTGACGTTTAATACTTGCATTATGCACTGCAAACAAGATGCACATTGCAGACACGAGTATTAACATGGAAACCTGCATTACAATGCATTTTATATCAAAGCATTTTGCAGGGAAATTTATCCTCTGTATTGCATCGTATTCTTCTATCACTTATAAATCTTCTTTACAAATTAACTTACGTTTTAAACTGCACAGGAAGTTTTGCGTGCCCTCTTTCGTTTATTTTCAACATCATTTTCATCATTACATGTTCTTTACTTGTTACAGCAAGTAAAGAATCTGTTGTTTGAGCCTTAGCAAAAATTCTAAAGCAAATACAATTCCATATTTTATATTAAATTACGATTAATATTATGAGAGAAATTGAGACGAAAATAATATGTGAAAAGAAAAGAGGGTAAAGCATATTATTGATAGTGAGTCCGTTATCCGCTCCCGGGACCTGACTGCTGGATGCTTGACTGCTGAACTGAGGTTATTTATTATTCACAAAATAGACCTCACTCAGTATGCATGTTACGGCTTCGGGCGATTTGTATCGAACGGCGGCCCATACGTTCGCTCAGATAGCTGATCCATCAAATGCGCCAATAAATAACAAATACCATGACGTATGTTCTTTTGGAAGAATATTTTATTTTGTTCCCTTCCCATTCACGTAGTATGTTGACCCAGATTGTCACTTCTTACAATAATTCAATACATAATGTTAGTTGCTGTTATAATATATTGATATATCCTTTTTTATTTGTTATGCTGATATTTGAATGTATTCGTGAACTAATTTGAAAGGCTTTCTTCAAACTCTTTTCGAACTTGGGGCTTCAGTTATCCGCCTCTATGAAAATTGGGATATTTTTAAGATTGGTTGTCCACGTGGGACGACAGATGTTATTGTTAGGGAATTGAACACACACTTATATCTTAGGTATGTGTATTATCTGTTCATTTATTAAAACTAATTAAAAACCTCTTCAAAGAAGATTCTAATAAACAATGTAAATGATTTTTGTGTCCTTATATTTTATTAAATGTATTCTAAAGAGATGACAGATGACAGATGACAGTTCTGTGATCCGACAACAATTTCCTGTCAACATCGAGTTTTAATATAAACGTCACAAGATATTGTTAGGTTAAGTTGGACCACTGCCCTTGGGGTTACAACCCTTCTCTCCCTCCTTCCTGCTTCAAATTATATAAGCTGTTTCGAATTAAACTTAATGAAGCGGATAATTCCTTTTGCTATTTTTTAATATTAAACCTTTTGTTTATAGCAGCCTTACATATGACTCCACCTTGAAGATACATGCTTACTGATGTTTAATACCAAAGGGGATATTTATACAGATATTCTGTTATTTATATGCATCGAGCTAAATGTATGCAGCTGTCAGTGAAGGTTTCACGCCAAAAAGTTTTTTAATAAATAATTATCTTAGATTTTATTCCATTTCTTATATTCATCATCATGGCTTCCTTACTATATTTTCAATAATGCTTGTTTTGTTAAAGCCACCAATTGATTGGAGTTACTTACGAGTCAAAGATTAATAATAATAAATATTATTGTGGAATTAGCAAATTATATATGAGAATTAATAATAGTTTGAAAACTTCTACGTCATAGTAGATTTATTATATATTATTATGACATTAGTATGTAAGTGGACAATGCCAGTATACAGCAGCTAAATCAAATTGATAATTATTAAATTCATTTATATTTATATTTGTATTGACGAGTAAAAGCGCTCTATTGGAGCCCAATTACTAAAAGTAAGTAAATAAATAAAAAACATACTCGTAATTCAGCGAACCCTAGTATTTTAAAAGCACAATGCAGGTTATACTCCTCGCAGGTCCAATTCCAAGTCCATTCATAAAGCTCACGTACGCTTGCTGGAAAATTACTTCAATAATATTCTTTGTGCTTTTTAAATTAAATTATTTACTTTGCTTAAATTTAACAATGTATGTGAAAAGTCGGCGCTTCGAACTATGCCTTGTCAACTTACGTAGCGCATCGTCTTCTAGTCAAGTCTAGTCGTGGACATGAAGGATAAAATATATAACTCAATCCATGCGTGCATTATGGATTGGTGAAGCTAAATGGAAATTCGTTGTCTCCCTTCGCCCCAAAGGGAATGCGTTTTAAAGCATATTTATCTTTAATACAATTTTGACGAAAGCAAAAACTCGAATGGTAATATCTCTGTTAGTATTTAATTCAAAGCTGCATTTAAATGTTTATAATAACAATGATAATAAAACACAATTAGATAATTAACGAAGCAGCGGCTGGTTCATATTCTCATTGTTCATATACTTAGTTTATATGTTAGAATGCTTATTCAATGCGAACCCCTTTATTGTTTACATTTACATTTCATGTGTGTGCTTTTACTTGCAATTTTTCCCACTAGATGTCCCAACATGCATTTTATTAAAGCGTTTCCAATAGTATATCTTCACCTTTGCTTATAAAACACCGTTAAGTTTAATTTAATCAGTACAGTGGGCTTATCACGAATCTAGTCTGGCTTTCGAATCGAGCTGTCACAAGTAAAACGGATCCTTTAGCAATCGAGATCATGAATTTTTACTAACGACTAACGAGCACCAGCAATCTATCAAATGAACGAAAGATCGAGACGTTCGAAAATTAACAAAAAGTATCTAAAATATTGTAGTTCTAAAGCCGCACGCGGTGGCGCTGCTCAAATTTCCATACAAATCGCTTGAAGCGAACTCGGTTCGAAAGCCAGACTAAAATTCGTGATAAGCCCACAGTTCAAAAATCATATTACATGTTAGATGAATATCTTACTGATAAAAAAGCTTGGACATAATCTATGTCATTTTATGTTTATCCTTAGGTATACAATAGGATGACAATGCCAGTATACAGCAGCTAAATCAAATTGATAATTAATAAATTAATAAATTTATTTCACTTATATTTATATTTGTATTGACGAGTAAAAGCGCTCTATTGGATCCCATTTACTAATCGGGACAGTGGACTGTATGGTCTCCTTGTAATAATGATAGACGTAGTTTCTTCTTGAATCTTCATAAACGGCGATAATCTTCAGCAATCGATGGTATTTTTCAGTCTTCAGTTCGTATGTCTTCTCGTGTTAAGCTTCCGATCGATACTGCCTTTCTCTTTTTTTTTTTTTTTTTTTTTTTTTTTTCTGGAACTACGCGTTCCCGGTTACTGCTGTTAGCCTTGCGGCTGTTACAGCGGAGCGGAGTAGGGTGGAACAGTCGTGAAGCGACTGTTCCAATTTAGCCAAAATGGCGGGATTGAAACTGGACCTGGGTGAAGCCTAGGCCAGTAACAATGGATGGGGTGGGGCAAGGAATGATTGTTTAAGAGGCGCCCGAGGGGCGTCTCTTAGGGACAGGATTCATCCGGGGGGGTCTCTTCCCGGATGCGGGGGGACAGTGCTTGCGGTTGCGACTGTTTGTCGGTCGGGTAGGGAGGTTGATGGATTTGAAACAAGCGTCCGCAATCAGCTTGTTTGGGTGGTTGATCCCTGATGTGAGTAGGGTGTCGCGGATTTTTGTCATAAAGTCGGGAAGGGTTTCTAGGTCGAGGTCGCGGTGTAGGTCACTGTTCCGGATATAGAACGGACAGCCAGTTGCCTTACGAAGGAACTTAGATTGTGTGACTTGCAGCTGTTTTGCAAGTCTTGGTCGTCGGTGAATGTATGTCTGACTAGCATAGGTGAGGACGGGCCGGATGCATGTCTTATAGATGGTAAGTTTATTGCGAAGAGACATTTTGCTAATTTTGCCTATCATACTACTCAGTCTGAATAGGTAGAAGGCAGCCTTAGCTTTCGTTCGCTTGACATGAGGTCGGAAGGAAAGTTTTCGGTCGAGAATGACACCAAGGTACTTGGTGGTTTTCGACCAGGGGATAGGTGTGTCGTGGAGGGTGACGGGAGCTAGGGATCTAGGGTTTTTTCGGGAGAAAAGGATGGCTGCACTTTTTTGTGGGTTGACATCGATACGCCATTTCCGGAACCATTGGCCTAAGATGTTGACGGCTCTTTGGACAGGAAGGATGGCGAATTTGGGATTTGAGGCACTCGGATGGTTGTAGTATAGTGCCGTGTCGTCCGCGAAGAGACCGAGTTTTACGTCGGACGGACGAGGGATGTCGTTGGTGTATGCGGTGTAGAGGATGGGGGAGAGGACTGATCCTTGAGGGACTCCAGCGCGTATGGGGCGGGATGTCGAGAGCGTACCCTCGTAGCGGAAACGGAAGGAGCGGTTAGAAAGGAAATCATGGACCAAGCGCACGAGACGGTGAGGCACCCCGAGTTGATACAGCTTGTATATCAAGCCGGCGTGCCACACCCTGTCGAACGCTTTGGCCACATCAAAGAACACTGCGGCTGTGGGTCTTGAACGCCCCGTGGGTGGGTGCATGCCTTCGTGTGTGTATTCTATGATGCGGAGGAGTTGGTGGGTGCCTGAAGCCGAACTGCTCGTCAATGAGGCGAGAGCTCGGCGGCTGGTCGAGGAAGGATCTGAGTCGGTTGTTGATGACCCTTTCGTATAGTTTGCCGATCACCTTTAGGAGGCTGATCGGTCTGTAGCTGGCGGGATCGCTGGGGGGTTTGCCGGGTTTAGGAATACCTATGATTAAGGCCTCCTTCCAGGATTGAGGGAAGTGGGAGTGGTTAAGGCAGGTGTTGAAAAGTGCCGCAAGAAGGTACAGCATCGGGATTGGGAGTGCTTTTAGCATCCTGTTGCTGATTTGGTCGGGACCGGGAGCGGATTTGGATTTGAAGTGTTTGATGTGGGAGTGGAGTTGTACCTCTGCTGGCGCGCTCGCGGGTGTACCGAGCTGGCCGTGGGGGAGAAGCGGGACGCATTGCCTATCTTATATTTAATATTTACAATTTGTATGCGTCCCGATTCTTAACAGCTGCATTATACCTATGCTTGAATTATACACGAATTAGTTCATTGGGGTCTCAAACTGCGAATAATACAACAAAACATTAATTAAGTAATACGATCATATAAACCAAATGATATGATTTATGATCAACAAATTCAAAGAAAATCTTGCACTAATCTACTTAATCTATTATACCTACTAATATTATAAAGAGGAATGATTTGTATGTTTGTAACGAATTAGCTCAAAAACTACTGGACCGATTTCAAAAATTCTTTCACCATTTGAATGCTACATTATCACTGATCAATATAGGCTATACAAATTACAGGAGGATAAATTAAGGATGCTTCCGAAGGGCAATCACGTGAAGGTAGCGTCGTTGTAATATGAAACATCATTGAACTTCATAGTACTTCATATCTTCATTACTACGCGAACGAAGTAGGGGGCAACAGCTAGTAGATTATAATTTAGAATGGTTTTTCTTCGTAAACCTCGACTGTTCATATATATATAACTATGTTTGTGTCTTAACCTTTGGAGCATCGGAATATGCCTCAGATAATTGCAATGTATTCAACAGAGCCGCATTAAGCGGATGTAGCCGTATCACGGGAGCAGGCTGACAATGGACGAAGCTTTAGTTAACTGATCAACTGACAATGGACAATTGAAAAGCTTTAGTTAACTGACTGCTTCTACAGAAATTCCTTGAATACACTTAAAACACACAAATAGACCGTTTACAATATTGAAGTTAGATTAACACAGCATTTTAAAAA